>RJWJ010001010.1:0-156630 GCA_004363605.1 Indri indri
TTTTTTTTTTTTTTTTTTTTTTTTTTTTTTTTTTGAGACAGAGTCTCACTCTCTTGCCTGGGGCGAGTGCCGTGGCGTCAGCCTAGCTCACAGCAACCTCAAACTCCTGGGCTCGAGCAATCCCACTGTCTCAGCCTCCCGAGTAGCTGGGACTACAGGCATGCGCCACCATGCCCGGCTGATTTTTCTATATATATATTTTTAGCTGTCCAATTAATTTTCTTTCTATTTTTGGTAGAGACGGGGTCTCGCTCTTGCTCAGGCTGGTCTCGAACTCCTGAGCTCAGAACGATCCGCCCACCTCGGCCTCCCGGAGTGCTAGGATTACAGGCGTGAGCCACCGCGCCCGGCCCCTTCTCTTGCTTTACTTCGAAGTTTTGAATATTTTTTCTTAACAGCAGGCAAAAGCGGTCAGGGCTGAGGGACCCCAGCCAGAGAGTGTGAGACAGAGATGGTCAAGGCAATGCTGGTATAGCAGGCCTGTTACTGTCCAAGGCCACTGCCCCCGGCCCCAATTCCAGCCTGACCCATCTACTTGGTCAACCCCTCACTCCATCTAGAATTCCACTCTGGTTATTAAAACGACCTGGACACATTTTTTTCTTTCGAGATAGAGTCTCACTCTGTCACCTGGGTTAGAGTGTCATGGTGTCAGCCTAGCTCACAGCAACTGCAAACTCCTGGGCTCAAGCGATCCTCCTGCCTCAGCCTCCCTAGTAGCTGGGACTACAGGTGCACCACCACGCCCAGCTAATTTTTTCTATTTTTAGTAGAGATGGGGTCTCACTCTTTCTCAGGCTGGTCTCGAACTCCTGACCTCAAGCGATCCTCCTGCCTTGGCCTCCCAGAGTGCTTTGATTACAGGCGTGAGCCACTGTGCCCAGTTTTGGGCACTTTATGATGGCCATGAGTCCCAGAGGGCTGGGATGCCACCAAGGCCTCTTCAGGGGTCCTACAGGTGTCTGGTTTCCCTGAGGACCTGCAGGCTGGTGTGCATGCGCAGGTGTGTGTGTATGTGGGATTTGTGATTTTCCTTCCTTTTTATCACAGGGATGCTCCCCGTCAGAGCTGTGCCCAGAGCTGGGGCTTGGGAGCCTCCTCTTTCTTGAAATACCTCTGATCCCTATTTTTTATCTTCTCCCAAATCCCTGGCTCTTTCCTTGAATATTTCCCATAGATACACCCCCTACCCCTGCACCTCGGCTACACAGGTGCACACACAATGACTGCCACAGGCCTGAACCCACTCAGATGCCCTGTGGAAGCTGCAGAGCCCCCAGTAGAAAGGGGGCTCATCCCTACCATCCACCTCTTCCCACTAGCACAGCGGCCAGCCCACACTGCACTTGTGCATGAATTAGAAAATGGCCCATCTTCCCCCGGATGGGTTCAGCCCAGGGCCAGGGCAACACACTGGCTCAGCCCCACCCACCCTTTGCTGGACACCTTTGTGCCCAGCGCAGACAGCACAGCTATAAGTGGTGGCCCTGGTCTTTGCCCTCCAAAGATTTCCAGAGTGGTCTTCAGGGCTCCCTCTTGGTTGGCAAAGCTTCTGAACTCCCCATGGGAGATGGTCCAACCAATCTGGCATATATTGTCAGAGGCCCTGCTCCCCATCCCGGGGCCTGCTCGCCTCTCTTGGGTTGGAGAATATGGTTGCCTGGGTGGTGTGATATCAGGGGCTCGGGGAATCCTGTCCTGCGCCACCGATTACAGGGCTGCTTCCTGGGGCCCAAATCAAATTGCACAGAGATGAGAGGTACATTGTAAGTTCTCCTGGGAGATGAAAGTGGTGGCTGATCTTCATGAGTGGGTGTATAAATGACTGATAACAAATTGCCTCCTCTGGAGGGCTCTGGGCACTAGACTCGCATGTGCATGCGTGCGTGCATACGTGCGTGCATGCGTGTGTGTGTGTGTATGTGTGTGTGCGTGTGCAGGGAGGGCTTCTGAAGAGGAAGGTGATGCAGAAGAAGGACGTTGAGGCCAAGACTGGGAGCATTTCCAGGGTGGCTCTGCTGACTCTAGTGGACACAGAATAGTCTCTGGAGCCCCCAGCCCCCCAGCTGCTGCGCCTCTCTGCTGACATGCGGAGGCAGGAACAAGCCTTGTTTTAAGATGTCCAGAGAGAAAATCTCAGCACAAGCCCCGCCGCCCCTGATCTGGAAGTGTCAGCTCTCACCCTACAGAGTGCGAGCAGAGCACCCAACCCCTCCTCCCAGAGCTCCTCTGTCCCCGCTCCAGCCTCTGGTTCCCAGCCCACCATCTTGGCAGGCCTCCCTTGAGGTAATTAATTAATAAATCAGTGTTTGCCTTCTTGGAAAAGTGAGTTTTTGTCTCTCTGTAAGTGATAAGTGTTTCGGCTGAGCTCGGCGAGGTGTCTGGGGCTGGAGGAGTTATTTTTATTAATATGTGCCGAGAAGACTATACTATTGACTCCAGAAAATGCGAGGATGGGGCCAGATGACCTCTGGGTGGTTCTGCCAGTCCTGAAGCTCCGGCTCTGTGAACCCCTTGTCTGCAGGAGGGAGTTGCTTGCAGGCTGCCCCAGTTGTTTTGCCAAAAAGGAGGCTTTGGGGTCTACCCTCAGCTTCATAGGCCTTGGCATTTGCTGCCAAGGGGGTGTGTTCCCAGGGTGAGAGGGACCCACGGTGCCAGAGCTTGCCCTCCTTCTCCTGGCTGCCCCATGGCTTACGCTGGTGTGCAAGGATCTTAGAACCCCTGACGCCCGGCTACTGTAATCGTCAGCATTGTCATCGTCATCACCATCACCTCTGACATTTGTACAACCTGATGGTTTACCAAGTACCGTCATTTGTGTAGTCATCCACTTGAGACACAAATTCGCTCTGTGATGGAGTTGGGCAGGTGTAACCACCCTTGTTTTATCAGAAGCAAAAGCAGAGGGGTTAATATCGAGTTTCTTCTAAGGTCAGCAAGGACTGGGGCCACAACTAGCATGCAAGTCTCCTAAGTTACCTTATGTCTTGACCATCCATCCTCCCAACAGGTAGTTATTAAATGCCCATCTCTTGCCAACCATGTAGGTAGTGGGAGATAGTGAACAAAAAAGGACCTTCCCCTCCCCCAGGGAGCTGCCGGTTCAGTGGAGATTCTGTTTTGGGAAACTCACTGTCTCTATGGGTAGGAAGAGCCAGGGTGCGGGGTGGGAGCCTGGACGTGAAGCTCTCAGAGGACCTTTTTGTTCTCTCTTCCCAGCGTTTCCTCCTTCCTTCTCCCACAGCAGCCCAGATTTAGGTCATTTGGGGAGCCCCTCACCTCCTGATTTCTAGAACGTTTGGCATGGTGAGCAGGGTTTGGGTGTGGAGCAGCAGCCACACACTAGCAGGGGGAGAAGGACACGGTGTCTATGGGCACTGTGGTGCTGACGCTGGACCAGGCACTTTGCAAACTCATCTCATCCAATGCGCTCCTTGCAATAGCCCCAAGGGGCAGCAGACAGGATGGGTAGCGAGGTGACCCAGGAGAGTGGGCCGGGTCAGGGAAACGGTGATTTCTGGTGGCCTCACGGCAGTGGGATCCTGACACGCCTTGCTGGCACAGGGTCCTGGTCTGGCCAGTTCAGCAGACAAGTCTCTTGATGACCTGTGGGTTCTCAAACTTCAGTGTCCAGCTGAGGCACGTGTGAAAAACCCCAGATAACCAGACCCTGCCTTCAGCAAGTGGGCATGGGGGGTGGGGGTCCTGGCCAAAGGAAGCCCCTCTACTCTGTGATTCCATTGCAGAACTCGGGGGCCCCTCTGAAGTAAGGAAAGCAGCTTTTCCTTGGTACAGTGGAGGCCTCTGGGAGTGTCCAGTACAAACCGGCATGCGCTCTGGAGACAAGGCGTGTGTTCCAGGACTTGCAGGGGAGAAAAGTGTCCAAATTTTGGTGCCACGTTCCCTCGAGGCTGTGTAAAACGTGGACACTCCTGTGCTTCTCAGCACCACCTGAGTGTAGGTCTGGAGGGTGGAAAGCAGGAATGACACCCCCAAACTAGAGGAGGTCCACAGCCGAGCCAGGAGGCTGATGATGGTGCAAGGGCCACCGAATGGAACAGACCAGAAACCCCAGCCAGCTTCAGTGGCCAAGCAAATGCCGAGAGGGGAGAGGCTTCCAGTCTTCGCCATCGAGGACTCTGAAATCCCATGATCCCACCAGGGATCAGTGTGTGCCCACAGCAAACTCTTGAAGCAGAAGGTGACCTTAGGGGTTATCTAGCTACAGGGACAGCCAATGTGGGGCAACGCAGGCTGCCAGCCTGGCTCTTGGGACCGGGGCAGTCATGCCTAATCAACCACGGCAGCTGTTCCCCCAAGCCTACAGGCAGCATCAGAATTCTTAACACAGCCCCGCAGGCTGGGAATTTCCAAGATTCAAGCTGGCACATGAGTTCCGTACAGACCTCTGTGCCACTCCCAATCTGGATTAACTCCCTTGTTTGACATGTGAAGAATATGAGGCCAGGAGAGGGAAAGAGCTTGCTCAAGGTCACACGGTTATTCAGCATAGAACCAGGTGAAAGGAGGTAGCTCCACAGCAGGTGGAGTTTTCAAGGGGTGCTTAGGTTCCCTGGCTAGGTAAGTTTGCGAAATCCTGTTTGTAATACCACCTCTATCTTGAAGATTCACTATTCACTGTAGTATGTTACAGGCTGGGAAACGTGGGCAGGAGAAAAACCTGCTTAACTTTTTAAACTTCTTAATGTTTCTAAGTGTTTCAACTTCCAAGCACTTCCTAGATGCCTTTGGCCCTGGACCCTTCAGTGATGTAGCGGCTGCTCAATCCTGCAGAACATTTTGTTTCTGAAACACGCATTGGGACCTGCAGGTTTAGCTGAAGATCAGGTGATGACGCACCCTCAACTCTGTTGCCAGGGTCTGCCTCGGCCGTGGCCAAGACACAGGGAGCGTGCAGGGTTGGTGCTAAATAAAGGTGTCTTCAGTCAGCCTTGGAGCGTAGTGGACCTTGGTGGCTTCCTTTTATTCTGGTGGTTCAGGCTTCTCAGGTTGGGGGAGGGAGTTGGGGGCGGGCATGGCCTTGTTCACCAGTCTTGGTCAACAAGAAAGAGCGGCTTTTTTGGAAGGTGGTTTCAGGATAAATCCAAGAAAGTCCCATTTCCCAGAGTGAGGAGTAAACCCAGAGAACTCTGAGAGATGTGTTTGTGTGGAGAGGTGGGCGTGAGCGAAAATGAATTCAACACCCCACTCAGGGGCAGTCAGAAACAGATCTAAGATGCAGAGGTAGAAAAAAAAAAGACACGAAACATTGAAATAGTTGTCGCGAAGCTCATGTGCTGAACTCTGCAGCGGTTTATTTATTGGATTTCTTTAATAGTTTATTGACTCTTAGTTCATGAATAGTTCTACCAGGACCAGAGTTGTGTCAAGGTCCTCAGCAGATCGGGAACGACGAATTGAAAGGAGGAGGACAGGCTTAGGGACCACAGGACTGGTACCTGAGGGGGACGGGCACATAATCACCCTGTCTCATAACTCGCTGTCAGGTCCTTAGGACCACGGGGGAACAGGGGAGGGGCCACCGTATTAGTCACTGCTTAAGGAGCCAGGAAGGGTGTGGCATTCGGGATCGGTTTCTGTACTAAATGCTGGAGAGTAAATGGGCAAGTTTCTGTCACAGGGAAAATTCTCTTTTATGAATCTTCTCCAACAATGCTGGTACATGAAACATCGCTGTGAGTTCTAAATGCCCTGGATAAATTCCCATTGGACAGACACACACTGCTACAGGAAACAAAGCGTGTCAGAGTCGTCTGGTTCAACCCTTCCATTTTGTAGGCACAGAAACGTTCTGCAGGGGTGGGAGGGAGACGGGGGCAGGGGCCGGCTTTAGCTGTCGTCAAGGGCAACCGTGGGGGTGGATTATGTCGCTGTCCCCACCCCAACCCTCAAAGCCCCTCTGAACACAGACTGCAGGGAACTTGGGCCCCCCGGGGTCTTTCTTGGACCCTTCTTAGATTTTATTCAAGCCAGAGCAGCCCTTCCTGAGAAACGAAACGGCCATTTCTAATCAGTTCCCAACTTCTTACCCTGGGTCCTCAGGAGCCACTCTGGCTTCCCTGCTCTCTGCCAGGAGCTCCTGGCCCTTCCCAGAGGACAGACCCCCAGCCAGAACGTCCCGTCCCTCCTCCCCATCACTGTGAATAGCTCCATCTTTCCCAGCCGCAGTGAAGCCCATGGCCTTCACCGACATCCCCAGACCCTGTGACTCTTCCCGCTGCCTGCCCCGTGGGGTGGTGTCAGTGCAGGAATGGGGCGCTGTGCAGACTAAGCTAGGGCAGGGGTCTCATGGGGAAACTTGCTGGCTCCATCGGTCAGCCTTGGCCTGGCAGCAAAGGAGTGGTTAGAGATGGGTCACTGCTTCTGTGTCCTCAGGTGGTGTGGCTGTTGTCATAGGAGCTCTGGCATGCGTATTTATCTATTTTCAGTGGAACTCAAATTGAAAGCTTGTGGAGTCCCGGCTTCCGTGAAACAGAACCTTGTCCTTCTCTGAGTGATGGGAATAAGTCAGTTTCTATCTTTTTTTCTCAGTAGGACAGTTAGTCCATCAGCCCCCACTCCTGAGCATTACGGGGTGTGGAATATAATGCTAAGGAGATACAGGGGAAACGTGGGGAGATGTTGGGTCAGAATTCTGGGCTGGCCTGGGCCCAGGTTCCAGCTGCACCACTTCTGAGCTTGGCGCACTTGACCTTGGTACTTCATTTCTCCCATCTGTAAAATGGGCATATTAATGCCTCATGGGGTGTGAGGATGAAAGGAAGCAATGAATATAAATCACTTGGAAGCACTCAGTGAACAGGAGCGATTATTCCACTAAAGGGCTTATTTACTGACCTGCACCTCCGCCATCTATAGGAGAGTGGCCACTGAAATTCTCGAAAACAAGTGAAATGAAAATTCTTCATATTTCCTAATGATGTGAACGTTAGACCCTGTGGGTTTGAACTGGGCTCAGCCAGCTGGTGGCTGTGGAGAGAGGTCCTGCCTCCCAGGGCTGAGGATGAAATGGCGCCGGCCATCGCTCCATAATCCTTATCCGTTGTTTACATTTACTGTTCACAGAGCACGTGCTCACAGGCTGCATTTCACAGGAACGATCTCATTTAGTCTTGAGGCGGGAGCCTGGGGTTCTGGACTCAACGGCTCACGTGCAGCATGTCACCTGGAGCAAGTTTAACCTCTGTGTCCTGCGGGCCGCCGTCTGCCAGCCGGGGTGGTAACACGGCCGTCTTGGGTTGTCCCGAGAACCAGGCGGGGCTCAGGGGCCCAGCTCAGGGCCTGGCTCTCTGTTCAAGGGAATAGGAACGTGGACGTGACTGCCGCTACTCCGCCCCTGTTGTCTTCATTTGTCACGTGTGTCGGCCCCGCTCTGTGCTGCCCTGTGTGCTCGGGGGAGACCCGGGCTCCTGGGGGTCACAGGGCAGGCCAGTTTGTGCATGGGGTCCTCCCACCTTCCCTTCAACCCGAGCTGTTCTGCTTGGTGTGCCGACGTGTTGAAGTAAGTTTGCACACGCTTCCTAGTGGTCGCCCCTGCTCCCCCGCACTGAGAGCTGTGAGGACCTTGGGACATGTGATGTCCAGACCGTGTCCGCTCCTCACTCCCCCTTCCCAAGCTTGGCCCCACCATGCACACACGCACACCACACAAACGTGACACACACAACACACACATACACCACACACACACGCACACAGCACACACATACACCACACACACACGCACACAACACACACAACAACCCCACCACCCCCACACACCATGCTTATTTCTGCCTCCATACTCATCGCCGTGCTGTTCCCTCTCACCCGTCACCTCGCCTGTTCTTTGCCTTAAGCCCGGACGACTCCTGCCCATGTCGATCCCTCTCTGTCCCGAGTGCTCAGTGGAGCATTTGATAAGGTCAGCTCGGGACTCCCTGCTGCCTGGAATGTCCTGTGTGTCCACCTTGTGAGCTCCTCCAGGCTGGGGCCTTGTGCCCCCCAGTCCCTTGCTGACCATGGTTGGTGGCAGTGGACAGGGACTCAGAGTATTTTGTTGTTTGCCCGCTCTTGGGGACCACCCCTGGAGTCCGTGAGGGCTCCCTGTGGCCAGTGTCCCTGTCCTGCGGGGCCAGTGGACACGGCCTTGCCTATTCGGTCTCTCTCTCCCCTTGGAGCGCCAGGGCCGTCGACTCAGTACTTCCGTGCACCCCTGCTGGGTACCCAGCCCCAGCCACGTGGGGAACAGGCACCCAGTGCTACCGTCCTGCATCGACAATGTGCTACTGTGGAGTTGAGCTGACAGTGAGGTGACGCGCTCCTGGCCTGTAGGGAGTGACCCCCCATCCCGCTTCCCTCTGGGTTCCAGCTTCCAGACCCAAGAAACACCATGTAGGAGCTTGGGGGGAAATCGGAGTCCCTTGGGCAGCCTCCTCCCTTCATTGTGCAGAGGCCCAGAGGGGCCAGGTACTTGCGCACAGTCCCCCAGCCACGAAGCAGCAGGACGAGCCCTTTGAAATGCAGGCAGTCACGTCTCGTCGCATAAGCTTCACAAGTTCAGATTTTTCATGGGTCACATTGCTTAAATCACGGGTCTTAAAAGCAGCCCCAAGAAAGGGAATTGTGATACGAATTCTATTATGTGCCAAGAGGATACCTCCACTAGCTTCACCCTGACAACATTCCGTTAAGTTTGAGGAGAACTTACCAGTGCGACTGTTTCCAGTTTTGTTCTGGGCAGGTGGAGGGCAGTCCCGAGGCGAAAGGGGGCATTTGGCCAGGCCTGACCTGACCAGGCAGACGTCCTGCTCCTGGTCGAGAGCTCTCTGCAGCAGGCAGGCTGCCCACGCAGGGCTTTCTGGAGGACAGGCCCAGAAGGGTGCACTGTTTTCCCTTTTCCCCCAGGGCTTTAGAAGCGTGGCTGGGAGGCTCCCTTCTCTTTTTGCAATAGCTCCCCGCCCCTCCTGTCCAGGCAGGCCTGGAGCTGGCCCTTATGCCGTTTAGCTCGTCAAAGTGTGAGGTCTTAGACTATCACCACTCCAAATGCTTCTCAAACCTGGATGCCTCCTCCGGGTGTCTCCAACCTTCCACCTAGGGAGGCCATTCCCTAATACTCAGGAGCAGCGGTGACTCCGCAGCAGCCGGTGGGGAGACGGTCCAATAAGCAGAAAGACCGTGGACTCCTGTTTCGGAGAGATTGGCAGGTCATGAGCGCTCATCTTGTTCTGCTGGGCTCTGGAGTCTGGACTGGCAGACCTGGGTTCAAGGCCTGCCTCTGCCACATCCCAGCTGTGTGGTTGCTAGACCCTTCTGAAATCTTAGTGCATGTGTGGCAAAGAAGAGATAAGGTGCTTGGTAGGGATTTCGAAGGCCCCAGGGGAGGCTGCAGTGGGGCTGGCTCCTGGCTCTTAGGAAGCAGGTGACACGTGCCTCAGGCGACGCCAGCTTTCTGCTGCCCTTGGCTGGGGGGACGCCCTGCTACAAACCAGACTGTCACTGGTTTCCTTCCTCCACAGCCGCCTTCTCACTTCGACGCATAGACCAGGGATGACGAGACAGATGGGGGCCCCTTGCAGAGGACAGACTTTAGACAGGGTGAAAACATGGGCTTGAAGTGACAAACCACATGCCCTGATTTCACCATGGAAGAGTCATCTTTCTGGGGCAAAAGCAAGAGCCCCGGCCTGGGAATCTGTAGCTGTGCCCCAGTTCACCAGTCACCACGCCCCGCCCAACACTGAGCCAGCTCCCTCCTTCCAGCCTGCCAGGTGTCCCCAAACTGAGGAGATGCCGCCCCTCTCCCCTTCCCTCCCTTGCTCCCAAACAGCCTGCTGCTGCCGCCCAAGCGGTCCTTGGAGGCTTCTGCTCCTGTGGGTCATGACCCAGGCCTATCGCTCACCCTCCTCTAGCTCTGAGCTCATCTCTGCTCACGTGGCTGTAGAGGGGAAGCTTCCGCTGAGGCCCAGAGTGAGCAAATGGAATGCAGTTTCTATGGGTTTGAAGCACATTCGTGACAGACTCACCACCTTGGTAGGGTTGCTTCTAAATTGGCTCTAACGGACCCCTCCACACACCACCGAAAGCCAAACAAGCAGGAGGTCCAGAGCTTCCCTGCGTGTCCCCTCCACTGTGCAAGCACAACTGTGGATCCTAATAACGGTCCCTGGGGTGTTTCTGCAGGAACCCAAGGCTTTCTGTGTCAACCAAGGAAGGTTCCAGTGTATTTTATTCCAGGCCAGTTCTCTGAAAGCCGGTGCCCTGGTGGAGAATGCAGGGTCACTCTGTGAAGCTGGACTATCCAATTAACATGACCTTTTACACATGTGGGGCTTTGCTTCAAATGTGCTATCAAGTCCATGAAAAGCCTCGCTTAGCTTGTGGAGATGGATCCCTTTGGGCTAGAGAATCTTGGCTGGCAGAAACTCAGAAGTGTCACATAGCCAACCCCCTGCTGGAACCCAAACTTACACCTGAAATCAGTTCCAACTAGCTGGGCTCCCATTTTGCAGAGCCATTGAGTGGAGGGGTTGATCAGAAGATGGGAGCTATTTCCAGCATCGGGTTTGCTACTAGCACTTTTCCCTTGACCTCCAGGAAGGGCGCTGGGGTCCTCGAGCTCCGCTGCTCCAGGGGACTGGGTGACCATCTCCACTGCTGCTGGCTGTGGGCCAGGGACCGGGCTGGAGACTGGGCTTCTCTCCTCTGGCACGATTGACATTTTGGGCTGGCTGATTCTTTGCTGGGGGAAGTGTCTTGTGTGTCATAGGTTGTCCAGTAGCATCCCCGATTTCTCCCCAGTAGCACCCCTACCCCACTTGTGACAGCTAAAAATGTCATCAATATTGCCAAATGTTCCCTAGGGGGCTAACTCACCCCCACTTGAGAACTACCGCTTTGCATATGTCTTCGCATGTAATCCTCGGAGCAGACCTTTGAAGAATCAGCTTTGCAACGAATTTGCTGGGGCTGAGCAAAGTTAAGTAACTCATCTGCCTCAAACCTGAGTCTGCCGGACCCCAAAGTCCATGATTTTACCATAATTCCTGCTTCAGGGAATAAGATCTCATTCACTCTCTGAAGCTCCAGGAAGCCCAGCATCTCAGCTGGGGTTTACCCGGGAAAACGTCCAAGCTTGGGTTTGGGCGAAGTGAGTGAATAGTCACATTCAATGTAGGGGACCCATCCTATGAATTCTCTTCCTGCAGGGGCTTTCTGGGGCCAGATGGTGCTAGGCAGAGGAGCTGAGTGGCAAATGTGGTTTCCTTCTGCAGCAGGTTGGCTGGCTTTGGGGCATGTATGAATATCTACTGCATCTGTAATGCTCCATTACAAGCCACCCAACACACGGTGGCTAAGAACCACAGCATTTATCATTGCTCGCCATTCTATGGGAAAGTCCAGTAGTTCTGGCCACGTGTAGGCTCATCAGTCACTCATGCATGGATTGCTGCTTTTGGCTGGGCTCTTTCACATGTCTGTGGCCTTTTCTGGGACAACCGGGCTGACTTGACTTTGTTCCTCCTGGTCTCTCATCGTCCAGCAGGTCTCATTGTCCTTGCCAGGTGGCAGAGACAGGAATCTGAGAGACAGGGAGACAGAGAGAAACATGCAAGGCCCTCTGAGGCCTAGGTTCGGGACTAGGATGGTCACTTCTGCCTTATTACATTGGCCAAAGCAAGTCACAAAGCCAGCTCAGATTCAAGGGTAGGGAAACAGACCCTGCCTCTTGGCTGAGGGAGCTGCAGAGTCACATTGCAAGAGGCTGGAGACAGAGAGGGAATCGTCGAGGCCATTCCTGTATTGGTTCCTCTGGCTTTCCGGCTTGGCCACTAGAAGCCCAGGGCCCATCAGTGAGAGATGGCAGGGAAAGGTCAGCAGGTTCAAGCTCCTACAGGCCTCCTGTCACCTCTCAGGATGGCGAGCTCTGTGAGGGCGTGGACCTTGCACACCCCTGAGTCCTAAGACTCAGGGTCTGGCACACGGCAGATTTTCAGCTAATAGTTGCTAAATGTGAAATTAACCCATTTCATTCACTTCAACTCAGTTCAGTGTAACCTGACTCAGTGGTCTTTGGGAAGTGTCTGCTGTCCACTGAGCTCAGCCCTGTTTAATCCAAGAGTCAGCGAGGTTGTTCGGTTCTCAGCCCGGCTGGGCCATGAACTGAAGCTTAGGCGCAATCGACAGGGGACTATGGAGAAGGGAGAACGACAGCCTCAGCAGTGCCGGCCGTGCAAACCACACCTGCACCGTGACAGCCTGAGCATCCAAGGAAGGGTGTGGCGGGGGCCCCCCGTCCCCGCAACTCTCCCCAAGTTCTTGGCATGATGTGGGGTGGGTGGATTTTCTGCTGATTTTCCAACAGGCTCAGTGCAGCCCAGTCCAGCGGGTGTCTCGGGCAGCTGCTGGCTTCCCTTTTCCTTTGAAAGCCTGAGAGCTCTGGAAGGGAAATCTGAGACTGCTTGAGACGCACCACAATGCTGTCTGTGTAAGGGTGGCCGGGACGCTTAGAAGCCTTTCAAAGCCCCAGATTCTTAGAAACAGGAAGCCGCCTCCCACCAGGAGTCAATGTGGTTCGCCTCCCCTGGCTGGGCCCCGGGTCCTGTGCTGGAGGCTTGGAGGAGGAGGAAGGGCCTTGGTCAGATGTTGCTCCTCTTCCTCATCCCATCTCAGCCTTTTGTGGGGTCGGGACTGAGGAGTAGGGGTGGGAGGGGAAGTGGGGCTGCTTCTATACCAGGAAATATCGGACCAGTGTGTGTGGTTTCTGAGTGGGTGACAGAGCACAGGTCACTCCCTGGGTCAGTCACTTTGGATAGGGAAGTGTGTGTGTGTGCATGTGTGTGTGGTCATGCAGAAGTGGCATGTGTGTGTGTGTGGCATGTATGTGGTCATGGCGAGGAGGGAGGGAGGGTGTGTGTGTGTGTGTGTGTGTGTGGGTGTGTGGCATGTACGTGGTCATGGTGAGGCAGGAGGGTGTGTGTGTGTGTGTGTGTGTGGCATGTACGTGGTCCTGGCGAGGAGGGAGGGTGCGTGTGTGTGTGTGTATGTGTGTGTGTGTGTGTGTGGCATGTACGTGGTCCTGGCGAGGAGGGAGGGTGCGTGTGTGGTCACGGCGAGGCGGCAGGGTGGAGGAAGGAAGCAGGGAGGAGGGAGAGGCGAACGCCAGACCGGGTATTAAATGGCAAGCTGCAGTGGGTGCCCTGAGCCCGTGTCAGAGCTGTGGATGTTCCAGCAGAAGAAACCTCTCTGCTTGCCCCCAAGGTGGCTCCTGGTGGGACACGAACCTGACACAGGAGAGACCACTGGTTAGCAATGCTGGACAGTGTCCTGTGAAGCATCAGGTGGCGTGGCTGGGACCTTGGGGCTGGAGGAACACAGAACAGGGGTGGTCAGGGAGAGTTTGAAGAAAGGGTTCGAGCTGGACTGACACCGTAGGGTTGGTGGATCTTGAGCTATGGGGGGGTCCCTGCTGCTGACCTGAGAACACACTGTCCAGGCCCCACGGGCTCTGTGGGGATCAGGGGCCTGAAAGCTGCTGACATTAAGCGACGGGAGAGGCCAAATATCCCAAATACTGTGACTCTTCCCTCTTCTGTCTCAGTGCTTCTGGTGGGTGGGTGGGTGGTTACTGTCCTTTGCCCTTTCTCGTCTGATCCATCTCAAATGAGGCATGTCACCAACGTCTAGTCACCATCAGGGACACACATGTAGGTTCTGAAACCTCACTGTGTAAAGAACCCAGGGAGCACTTGGGGAAGGGCAGACCCCTGGGCACAGCCACCAGAGACCCTGACTGAGCAAGCTTACCCGGGAGCGTGCAGTTTCACCAGGTCCCCAGGAGGTCACGAGACACTGCGTCATGTTTTAAGACTGACAAGATACCTCCCACTATAGGGTGTTCCACAGAACTCGCTGCTGCCCCACAGGCTGGCCAAGCAGGGAGGGCTGTGCCGTCTTTTGGATGAGGACAGTGGAGCCTGCGAGGAGGAGGACTTGCTTGGGGTCACACAGGCAGCAGGGCTGGAAGTGGGACGCCTGAGCCCCCAGACAGTGCTCCTGCAGCTTGGGCGAAAGGGCCCACATTGTGCATGGGTTGCACATGCGCACGACCGAGGGCATTAGGACACCGGCCTCTACCCCCATTATGTCCCCCTTGTTAGATGGGGCCAGGCCACAGGGCCTCCTGGGAACGTGTGCATTTGAACTGGGCCAAGGTACGTGACTTTCTGGGAGAAGGCTGTTTCATGGGATCCACTCATGTTGCTGTGGTTTCCGACTGGTGGTGGAGGATGCAGCTCTGGGGGCCTGGGCAGCATGGGCGGCCTCAGAGGAGAAGGGGGAGGCCGTGAAAGGGAGGGTGGGCTGGCAATGACAGTGTCCAGTGCGGCCACCACCAGTCCTGGAGGCAAGGACTGGCTTCTTGTCCTCTTACTGCTGGGAGGACCACCAGCACCCTTGGAACTGTGGACTGTTACAAGGGAAAAGGCCTCTCATTTTACAGGTGAGGAAACCGAGAGGCAGAGAGGGCGGCAACTTGCCAAGGCCACGGCCTTCCTTTACACAGGACTCGGGGAGCACACTCAGGTGTCACACTGTCCTCCTTCCCTGGCCAGGCCCTGCTCTCGTTCTCATCCTCTGTCCCTGACTGTCTCCCTGTTTTCCGTCATGTCCTGATAGTGACCCCCGCACATCCCACTGCAGGGGGATTTTCCAAAGCACTTCAGTGTGCTGCTCCACACGTGGCCACAAATCCCTGCAAGGTGATCGGGACAAGCGACTTAACTCCATTCTACAGATGAAGAAACTGAGGTCAGGGTTAGCGAGGTGCAAACTGGGACCAGACCCCAGGTGTTCTGATCTTCAGGCCCCATGGACCCCCGGGGTCCCCAGGATGCTGGGTGCTCTGACTCCTGGAGGGCTGGGGCCTCACCCATCCCTTAGCCTTCTGTCAGCTCGTTTCTCCTGACTGGGTGCCCCGTTTTCCTCTCGGGCGCCAGGCCTTGTCTCCCAGGCTGGGCTGGGTACTCCCCAACCCTCACGCTGCCCACCCCCTGTCGCTCCTCTCCTCTGAGCCTTTCGCCCTGACCACAGGCCGGGCCCCGCATGCCGTCCTTTTACTCCGGCTTGGTCAGTTTCTGCGGCGAGGACAGGGACCCAGTTTCTCACTTCTCTGTGTTCCTCAGAAGAGGGATCGGGCACCCCGCAGGCTCCCAGTGAAGAGATGTGGCTTGATTAAGAGCTCTGAAGCCTCCCTCCTGGCCTGTGAGGACAGTGCTGTGACAGCCCCATCTCCTCTCCAGCTCAGATCAAATGGGGACCCTCAGTCTGTAAGATTGTGTGACCTGCGTCCATTCTGTGTTAAGTGCTTTGGGGGACACAGGATGAGAAGGAGAAACATTACACAAGCACTGCCTGTATAATGACATTTCTAGGCAGTCAGATCACCCCCTGTTCTCTCGGGTCCCCAGCTGTTCAGAACATTCCCTGGTGTGTCAATGTGCCTCTTAGTGTGGCGGGCCCAGAGTCAGACAGTCTGTCAAGAAGGCTCTGCCATCTCCCTCGGTCTGAACACAGCCCAAATTGTGTCAGCTCTCAGTAGCCCTGTCACGGTGCTCCTAATGGCTAAATCCTGCTACTCCACTGTTTGAATTTTTCCCCCTTGGTCTTCTGTAAGAACAAAACATCCTGGCAAGGGACTGAGGATGAGGTCTCGTGGAGGCAGCTCTCTCCTTTGGGTTTTGATTGGCAGGTGGGAGGGGCAGGGAATAGGATACAGGGGAGACGAAGCTGCTAGAGGCAGCGATTGCCTCCCCCAAAGCTGAGCTGGGTACTGGAAGTTCTGGGGAGGCCAGACCCTCCCGTAAGGGAATGAGGGACATGCTGTGCCAGGCTGAGAGTCCCCAAGGCCATGGGACACCAACTTGGAACCCAGGAGAAGCGAAGGCACAGGAAGACTATGCCCTGGGTCCCCAGGGGCCTGCTTGGTCCTGCTTGTCCTGCTCGGAGGCAAGTGCAAAGCCGCTCCACCCGGGCCCTGTCTGAGTGAGACCCCGGGACTGTGGGTCCTTTCCCAGGGAGCTGTTACACCTGCCACACCACCCCAGCCATGGCCTGGGGACCTCCGTGTGGCCAGTAGGTTCTACAGGCCACACCAAACTCGGTGAATCGTAGACCAAACTCTGCTGATAACACAGGGGGTCCTGACTATCCCACCCGCCCCCCGTTTCTCCCACCACACGCTGTCAGCCAGGGACATTTTTGTCTGGTGGGATTTTTCAAATCTCTCAGTGTCATTCAATTAAAAATGAAAGTTCCTTGTATTTAACTTCTACGACGGGTCCAAGAGCTTGAGGGCACAAAGGGATCTTAGCAAATGCTTCATCTTCTTCTAGAGAGGCAAAGTGACTTGCCCCTGGTCGCCTTGCTACTTGGGGCCAGCTGATGACACATAGCTCCTGTTAAAGGTCAGGGGCTTTCCATGGCGGGAGGGCCGTCAGCTTGCATCTGCTGTGTGAGGCGTGCTCAGTAAGGTTCATTGACACAGAAAATACAAATCTGATGCAAACTCAGAAAACCTCTCCTCATTGCCCTCAAAAGAGGCCTCAGACTGAACTTTCTCTGGGACTGGTCTGACACGTTGTCTGCAAGGCAACCCATTCCTCCCTTCTCTGTTTTTTTTTTTTTTTTTTTTTTAAATAATAGGTTTATTGAGGTGTAGCTGATGCTTGATAAACTGCAGATATTTAAAGTGTACAATTTGGTGAGTTTTCACACCTGTGAAAACATCTATTCCCTGTTGGTTAACTCGTCTTGTCTATTTATTAGTTAGTTCATTTATATGCTAGGGGCTGTTACAATCTTCTATTTAGTTAAAACCTGCCTCCCTCTGCATTCTACTCTCTAAATACAGCTCCGGTAGTGTTGCCAGATAAAATACAAGATGCCAAGTTAAATTTTAATTTCAGATAAATAATAAATGATTGTCTTGGCATAAGCATGTCCCAGATATTGCATGGGACATGCTTATACTAAACAATCTGGTCGTTGCGTAAAATTTCAATTTACCTGGGAATCCTGTGTTTTTATTTGCTAAGTTGGCAATCCTAAACTCACCCCTCTCGAGCTGTACAGAATTCATGTATTCCCACTGCCCTTCAAGTGTTCGAAGACAGGTCTCTGTGTCTCTAGTGTCCTGAGCCTTGCTGGTGATAGTGCCTTCTGTGGTCTGGATGCCACCAGTGTCATGAATGATGTTGTGATTGTGTTAGCCCATCCCAGCCACCTCCATGGCTCCAGCGAGCTTGTTGCTCTCAAAACTCACTACTCACTTTCACGTGCGCTGCTCTCGGGCAGGTCGCCCTGCAGCCATTGCACAGGTCACCCTGCAGGCCTTGGGCAGAGGTTTTGAACTAAGCCTTGCCTTCTCCACCTAGATCCGTGATAGTTCATCTTGTTGGTCAGTCCATGCTTGCAGGCCATTGGAATCTCACAGGTTCGAGAGTCTGCCACCTGGCAAAATGTCCATCTCTCCGAGATTCGAATGTATTCAAACCTGATAAGCCTGACTTGCAGCTCTTGAGCCAAGTAACTGATGTGGACCAGGCACTTTCTGGTCATAGGCTCAGCACAGAAGCCCCTGGTGTGTTCCTTGAGAGAGCCCTCCCTCTCTCCCTCCCTCCCTCTAGCTTGATGTCAACCCACACTCCCCAGGCCAACCTGTGCAGCATCTGTTACCCAGACTACATTTCTCATTTCTACCCACAAACGTTTCTTAACAGTCTTCTTTCATTTTCTGGTTCATTCATTTCAGTGACTATTTATTGAATGCTTCCACATGCAACGTGCCAGATGCCTGGTGAAAGTCAGATCCATTACACTCCGGTGTTCTTCATCTACCAACCCAGGTGACCCCATCACAGAAGCTCATTCTTTTTTTTTTTTTTTTTTTTGAGACAGAGTCTCACTCTCTGGCCTGGGGTGAGTGCCGTGGCGTCAGCCTAGCTCACAGCAACCTCAAACTCCTGGGCTCAAGCAATCCTACTGCCTCAGCCTCCCGAGTAGCTGGGACTACAGGCATGCGCCACCATGCCCGGCTAATTTTTTCTATGTATATTTTCAGCTGTCCAATTAATTTCTTTCTATTTTTTTGGTAGAGACGGGGTCTCGCTCTTGCTCAGGCTGGTCTCGAACTCCTGAGCTCAGGACGATCCGCCCGCCTCGGCCTCCCAGAGTGCTAGGATTACAGGCATGAGCCACCGCGCCCGGCTCAGAAGCTCATTCTTTAGGGGACTCCACTGGCCCCCAGTGACTACCAATCCCCTCCCCCTCCCCCTTCCCTTTTTAAGTGATCACAAACCGTTCCAGAAGCCATCACACATTTGCCAAGGTGTTTTATATTCCCATGGAAAGTTTCTGGATTTCATCTTTCTCCCTTGTGCGAAAATTTAAATGTAATTTACAGCCTGAAACTGCTCTGGTGCAATTCTTGATTCCCCAAAAACTGCTCAGTCGTTCTAGGGTCACATCTGCAAGGGCTTTCCTGGTGCCACAATGCCGTGTAACGTTGCTGGAAGACGGGGGTGCGCTTAGTGTGCTGGGTAACTCACTCTTTTCACTTAATCTAATGAATTCTTACTAAGTAATTCTGACGGATGTAGGTCAAAGACAGGAGGAAGGGGAACAGAAAGACACTGACAGGTGTGAAGCACTTATTTCGTGTCAGGCAAGCAACGCGCTCAGTATTCATTGTCTCATTTCACTCTCATACAACTCAACGAAGTGCGGATCATTAGTCTCATTTAGAGCTGGGGAAACTGAGGCCGCGGAAGTTTGGTGAAGTGCTCAGGGTCCCCCAGCTGGTGTGGCTGCGTGATATATGCAGAGTTCACGTCCAGCTCTGTTTGGCTCCAAAGCCTCTGTTCTTCCCTCTATACCGCAGAGCTGAGCTTAACTCTAAGCAACTATGATATAGCAACATCTACCGCCCCCCACTTTTTTTTTGGTAAGGCTAATCACCTAATTCCTTTTATGTAGGGTCTGATTAGTAAAATGGCAGTTTATTATTTTCGAACACATCTACAGTGTACCAGGCGGCAGCCTGGGGATGTTGCTCTCCGGGACAAAGGGAGGTCAAGTGACTTGTTGAGTATCCGATTGCGTAAGTCTTAGCCCAGGGGTCAGCAATTCTTCAGCTCTGAGGCTCCCCAGAAATAGCAGGGCCTGTGGGAGGTGCCTATGGCCAGAAAGGTCATCCCTGCAGCTGCTGGGAGCCGGGGAAGCTCTCCGAGCCACTTGGAAGATGGCCTGGCTGGAGTGTGCCAGGCAGCATGGGCCAGACAGAAGGTGGGGACAGTGAGGGTACAGCAGTGGCCCAGGCAGGGACAGGGAAGGCTGTAGACACAGCTGAGGCAGTGGGATGGAGCGGCAGGTGGGAGTGGTTATAGGAAGTGCGGGACAGAAGGGGTGAAGGACAGAGAGAGAGAGAGAGAGAGATTGAGAGTGCAAGAGGAAAAATGCCAGGAAGGCTCCCAGGATGCTGACCTGGGCCACTGGGTCCGTGAGAGCGCCACAGCCCCAGGGCTAAGGCAGGGAGGACCAGGCCGGTGGGGAAAATAAATTTGATTTGGATGGGTTCAGTCTGATATGTATGTGGAACATCCAGGCAACTTCTTAAGGTCCGGGGATGGCGGAGCACTTTGGGGGTCACTGCCATGAGGGGTGCTATTTTCACCAGCACGCGAGGCCTCCCTGCAGGATGGACACTGCCTTTCTCCACCCATAGTGAGATTCTGCCTGGACACATGCACACGGGTTCCTCCTCACACACTCATCCACACACTCCCCTCGTGCACACACGCACGTACGCAGACACGGCCCTGTGTGCTCCGTATCCACCCCTACACCCCTCGGATGCCCGCACTCACCCCACGTCCACCTGCACACACGTGCATCCTTTCAGCACACGCTCCCACTCCTAGGCACAAAGTCAGCCCTTCCCAGCCTCCCCAGAGAGTGGCCACTGTCAGGGGACTGAATGCCCTGGGGCAGAGTGACAGCCAGGTGGCCCACGCTTGGGCTGGCTCCTGGCCCCTTGTTGCCATTGACCTTGTGGTGCTGGCTGGGCAGCCGGAGTCAACCTCTGAAGCACTTGAAGCCCTTCTGGTCTTAATTCCAGGCCTCCAGAAAGCCCTGGAGAGGAACAAATGTGGGGACCAGAACAGTTCCTAGAGAGCCTCTCATCTGGCTCGCTGTACAGATGAGAAACCAAGGCTCAGAGAGGGCCTGCCTTGCCCAGGGTCTCCCTGCCGGGAGGTGGCAGGCTGGGGTCTGGCACACCAGGCTGACTCTACCTGGTACAAGTCCCGCCGTGTGCCCTGGCTGGTGAGTCTAACTGCGGAGGGATCAGGTGTGGCTCAGTTGTGCAGGTTGGGCACAGCGCTGCAGCCAGGCATCGGGCTGTGGGGGCCCCCATGCTTCCCGTCCTGTCCACAGGGACCTGCCCTCCCTGGGCTGGGCCTCGATGGCGACTGGGAGTGGACAGTGAAGGCCGGTGTCAGGCGACTCCAGGCTCTGGCCCCTGTAGCCCAGAATCCTGACCCTGATGGGGACACATGAGGATAGGATGGGCTCAGGGTGGCTGTCTTTCCTGACATCACCCTCGTCGTGTCCCTGAAAACCTAGTTTCTCTTTAAAAATGACTATTTATGGAGCTTTGATTTAAGAGTTATCTAAAACCTTCTTGAACTTGACTTTTGCCCCGGCCTCTACCACCTCTTGGGGGGAAAATGAGTACTATAAATTGCATCCTGCCGCATAGAGTTGGGCTACCTTTGATTTGCCTTGAATTCCCCTGTGTTTGAGATCTATTTGAAGTGCTGGGATCAGTGGCCAGGGCTCCTGTTTCCCTTTCTGGAGCTTGTGCAGTCTTCACCCCACAGAGTGGGCGACCAGCTCTCGCTTGAGAGTGCAGCTTCAGACCCGCCCAGTCTTCTGGGGGCACCACACTTCCTCCTCCTGACACCCCACCAAGTGTTGCTGCCCATTGCTGGCATAGGGCTTGGCTTTTGCTCACTTGTTCGCATGTTTTCTCTTTCTTTGGGACATACTGTCTTTATTATTATCGTGTGGCTTTATTTCTTCCCTCAGATATCATTTCTAACCCTATCACCCAACAGGATCATGTTAGCCTGTTGATGCTCTTCCTTCTGGATTTTCTCCCTAGGCAGAGGGCTTGGTTAGTGTTTTGTTTTGTTTTGTTTTGAAGTCGGAGGCTAATCTCTTCTAATGCAGAGGGCATTTCCAGACCTGAGGCTCCAGCAGTGGCTTGCAGGGGAAAAATGAGTCACAGCTGTTATTCATAGTTGGATTTTTAAAACTAAGAGCAGGGAAGTACTTTCTGGGAGCTGGCACTGGGCTTGATGCCTTGGGGCATATTGGGTCACTCCTGCCTGCAGGGAGCGTGCATTCCAGTTGGGGAGACAAGATCTACCCATATGGAAGGCTGGGTGACACAACAGCCATCACAGATGTCACCAAGGCTGCTAGGAGGGCCTGGCATATTGAGAAGCACAGAGATTGATGGCATCTTCAGGACTTCAGGGTGACAAAGATCCAGTGAGGTGGTCAGCGAAGCCTTCCGGGAGGAGGTGACGTAGCAGCTGAGCTTTGAGGTCTGAGTCAGTTTGGGCAAGACAGATGGGGTGGGAGGGTATTTCAGATTTGGGAAAGAGCCTGGGGGAGATATCTGGAGGTGGGAAAGCTCTAGAATGTCTGGAGGCCTGAAGTAGCTCAGTTAGGCCAGGACAGTGGGCTGGAGTCAACTGTGAACACTCAGTTGAGGCGTCTGCCCTGGAGGAAGCAGGGAACCCTGGGGGTAGCTGACAAGGGTGCTGATTCAGGGGAAGGTAAGCACCAGGTATCTTAGGTCTGCTTTAAGGAACAGCGAAGGGGCCACTGAGAAGACGGGGCATCTGCCAAGGAGCAGGCAGGGGTGGGGAATGGTGACCTTCTGATTTCAAGATTGTTCTCTTTTAAGCACCAATCTTAAAATCTTTAAGTAAGAAAATCTTCATCTTTCTCTGCTGCACCCCTTTTAATAAAAGAATTTGTTCCATAAAATTTGGATTCAGTCAAAAGGCTGCACTTAAGGACCACGGCCACAGGTTCCCCACCCCTGCATGGCATCAGCTTGGTAAACGCACCTGTGACGACAGTCGGGAGGCAGTGGGGTGTCCACAGAGGTCACCCACTCAGCACGCGGAGCCAGACTTCCTGGATTCAAATCCCAGGTCTGTCCCCCTAAAGCCCACCAGCCAAAGGCCGTCAGCAATACACCTGCAGTCAAACCACGTTAGGTTTATTGGCCTGCTGCAGCGAGGAACTGCGCGCATCGCGGGGAGCGGGGGCATCGAAGGTGGGGAACAGGCCACTGAAGGAGGGGGACCTTCAGAGTGTGGGGGCTGCTTAATCAAAGTGCAGTCTTGGTCAGAGTTTGTAGACCAGGGGCGTTGCTGGAACAGTCTGGAGTCATATCTTTAGAACACCCCAGCCGACGGGGAATCGCTGTCAGATCAGCTTGTGTGTGGTCTTACCTTGGAACAGATGGCTGTGAGTGAGCTGGTGTCCAAAGAGTCTGAGCTTAGACAGTCTGTGATGAACATCGTGGTGGTGAGTTTATCCGCTCTGTGGGTCGTCACCTAGGCCTTTCTGCAAGCTGTGGTTTTCATTTCAAGTCTCAGTTCCCTATGCGTTGCCTAGCTGCCCCCGGGGCCATTTTCCACTGAAAGTTTGTCCTTGGGCAAGTGACTTGACCTCTCGCTGCCTTGGTCCCCTCATTGGTCAAGTGGGGATAAAAACAGTAGCGACACCATAGAGTTCTGAGGATTAAAGGAGTTAACATACGAGAAGCACCTAACGGGGCCTGGCACACTGTGGGTGCAGTGTTAATGTCAGCCGTTACCACAGCCACGAGCCTTTACGATTGAGAAGAAGAATGTTGATGCCTCAAAAGAAAGGATCGTCTGCAAGTTTATTTTCCACTTAAGGGGAAAAATGGAGAACAGCGATATGAGATACTTTGCCCAGGAAGGGACGCTGTCCCAGAGAGAAGCACCGCGATCTAGGATAAACCAGCCCTGTTCGACTGATACAATCTTCTGAGAAAGAGGAAAGAAGGGACTCAAAGGACCCTTTGAGGGTTGGCACGTCTGCAGGTAAAGCGTGGTGACATAGTCCTCCTCCGTTTAGCCAGGGACAGAGCGGGAGCAAGTGCAGCGGAGCAACGACACTGAGAACCTGGGTTTGACAGCGGAAGAGTCGTCTGTCTCTGGGTTGTCAAGTATCACGACGGGGCCGGGTAAGAGGCTGTGCGCTCCTGGCCACTAATCACCAGCTGGGAAATTGTGCCGCAGTGTTGGGACCTTTGTCTGGGAGTCAGGCAGCCTCGGTCTTAGTATTGAAGTTGCCTCTGAGTAGCGGACGGTGGCTTTCTGCCACTCAGTCCTCACTCTGGTCGTAGGCTCCCCTTTTATAGAATGGGGGATTCGGACGGGCCCGCAGGCTCCGTGCTTTCTTCGCTTCAAGCTATCCTGGAGATCACGGTCAATCTTCCTCATGACTGTACAGTACTCCCTGGACGCGTGTTCCCCTACTGATGGACACTTGGTTGCTCCCGGCCTTTCGCCCTGAACAGCTACAGTGCACACTTTGTACGTGTGTGTTTATGGAGTTTTATGCACTTATCTTTAGGGTGTCAAGTTTCCAGTTCACAGGGGTTGCACACTTGTGATTTTCATGGCCATTGCCAAATTGCTCTCCTTAGAGATTGCACGAGAATATAATGCCACTGGCAAGCGGTGGCCCTGCTGTTTTGCTTTGTGGTGAGGAGAGGTGGGTGGGAGGTCTTGGTGATCCCTCCAATACATCTTCCCCTTCTGAAGTTACATGACCTCAGGGCCCTGCTCCGGCCTCCCTCCCATCTCTGAAGGCCCCAGATGCTCAGCCAGGCTTGGCTAAGTCTTGCCCCTTCCTTGTACCTCTGCTCGCTGCTTCCTCTGATCCTTGCTTTTCTGCTCTCCAGCTAGCCCTTGAGAGAGAGAGAGAGAGAGAGAGAGAGAGAGAGAGAGAGAGGGAAATGAATGTGTTTCAGGTGCTCAACATCTTAACCGGTGCTGTGCCAGCAGCTGTCATCATTCCCCTTCTGTGTACACACAGCTGGCTTCCCTCGGTCCGGGTGGAGGAGGGGGCAGCCAGCCAGCTGTGTGTGTTATGGCGAAGGACAGACCCCTTCGGCAGTGAGACCGAGGGCACGCTCGCCATCCAGGGCTCTGCTTGCAGCCTCTGCTGCAGGGTCACCGTCAGTGAGCGGAAGCAAGGCTCTCAATACTTGCTGGCAATTTCAGCCCAGGAAGGTGCTGGCAGGGACTAGATCTTGGTGGTGACCTGGAGCCATGCCCAGAGCATTCAAATCTATCACCAATAACCGTCCATGGGCTTGGCAGAGGGGGAGGGCCTCCCCGACAAACAGGCACGTGTCACAAAGGAAGCAAACACGCCCCGGTGAGTGGGAGTGCCGCTCGTTCCTCCCGTTCTCCCCACTGATGTGGTCGGTGTGCGGTAAAATCACTTTCAGCATCATTTCCTCAATTGTCCAGGCTCATGAAAGTGGTCAGAAGTCACCCCTGCTTCTTTACACATGCCTTTGCAATGTTTACAGGAGCCCTCCTCCCCCCAATTATTCATTCATCAAACACCTCCTGGGCACCAGTGTGTGCCAGGTGCTGGCCATGCATGGCTGGCAGATGCCAGAGACCCTGCATCCTCCCTGGAGAAGTTGCTGAGTTGAGGCTTCTAGAGTGGAAAGTGACAAGTGTCATAGACAAGGCAGGTGAAACATGCCTGATGGATTCAGGCACCCCTCCTAATGACAGCTCTCTTAGTTTGCATTCCCCGAGCATCCAATCACTTTGTGAGGTGACTGAATGGTTAGAGCCAGAGCAGAAAGGAGGCGGACAGCTGCGCGGGGAAGGCTGGGCGAGGCCTTGCAGGAGAGAGCTTCAGCTCTAGGAATTTGGGGTTGGGTGGGTTTGCCGAGAGATAACTCCAGTGGCACTGGCTGGAGACAGGAAGGGGAGAGATTTCCTAGGGTCCCCTGCATTTGGCTTTGCTGATGAGATGACGCCATGTAAGCATCGCTGATAGGACATGCGCTTCCGAGTCAGCTGACTATTGCTCACCCTTGCAGTTGGCGGGGGGCAGTGCACGGAGTCATTTGCACTTTCTTGCCAAGTCCCTTTTACTACTGATGGATTCATTTCAACACATTTGGTAAGTGCCTACTGTGCGCCAGCACTGAGCAGACAGCTGAGGTCCCGCCTTGTGGAGCTGACATTCTATGTGTGGACTAGTTTTATGTTCCCACCTGTGACCAAAAGCCCATCCCAGAGAAGGGCACTTGGATCTTAGGGAGCTGGAACAAGTTTTCACATTCCAAAGGGTCAGGCCCTACTGGTGGAATCTCAGGCATGGAGCAGGTATTTAGGGCTGTTCACCCAATGGGCACAGAAGGGGCCCGAGGAGACCAGATTCGGTCAGGTAGCTGGACATGCAGGGACCACGGCCTGGGGTGGGTCGTGTATGTGATCTTCGCACCCGTGGTTCCTTTCTCCTGGACTCCCAGGTGCCCGTGCGAGGAGGAGGGGCTGGGGCCCTGAAACCCTGCTCCCTGGGATGGCGTCCACGATGCCAGGCTCCCTGGGCTAAAAGCCTCTTGCAGCAGAGTAATTGGATCTGACTGGCAGCAGGCAGGGAGCAGAGGTATTCAAGTCAGTCGGTGCTATTTTTAAACGCCCTCTCTTCCCCAAGTGCGGGATCTCAGCTCAGCGGGAGAGCACGGGCTCATCTCAGCGCCCTGGGAATCAAAGCACAGCCCCTCCCTCCAAGGTTTAAGTTCTCCCACTGCACCCCCATCCTCAAAATCAGATCTCAAATTGGACAACTGCACATGAGTCCTGCCATGACCACATGTCCTGGTTTGGGGAAGGGTGAACTCAAGGGGCCATGGGGTCGAGGGGCATATCCTGGTGTGGGCTGGCCACCTAGCTGGCCAGCAGCAGACCCACAGCCCTGGTCTCGGGGACGCCTGCAGCCCCAGAGGCTCACCGCTAAGCCTGCAGGCAAACATGTCCCTGCCTGTCTGCCACTGTCTTGACTCTTGGTAGCAGCTCGCAGCTGCCTGTCAGGCTCTGAAGACAGAGCAGAGAGCAGCCACTCTGCTGTCAAACGTCCCCGCTGGGAGCTGAGCCCCATACTGAGCTGCCCCGGTGCCGGGGAGGGGCTCGGGAGGCTGATGTTGGGTCGCGCTGCCCTGCGGAAGCTGCCTGGCTTGCCTGTTTCTTCTCACTTGCCACACCTCCTCTCCCCAGCTCCCACCCCAGCAGCTGGCTGTAGAATGTTCCCCCTCCAGGGCATGTGGACAGACAGGAAGGGCAACTGCTGGTGGTCCTGACTACTCCCATCCCTCCTCACTCTTGGAGAAGGACAAGGTCATCTCAGGCAGGAGCCATCGCGGAAGTGGCGACAGTGCTGACAGCCAGCAAGGAACAAACACCTTCCATGCTGCACACGCCACACCTGTGGGCCAGGTGCCACCATGTCTTGCTATAGATGAGGACAGAGACCCAAAGGGGAGCTGCCCTTGGTCAAGGTCACTGGCAGCTCCTCCCTCTCTCCCTGGCTAGGCCGCTCCAACCCCCCCAGAATTCCTGAAGCCTTTGGCTGCAAAGAATGAGGGATGCTTCTACATCAGCCAATACAGCCCCCTCTTCGAGTTTGGAGGTGTTCCAGGAGTCTTCCTGCCTTAGCCGGGGAGCCTGACTCTGTGGCACTCTGTTTAAGTTTGTTGCTTTGGGTGACAGATCTTGAACTCAGTCTTCAAAATTGTTTGGTTAAAACTTTGCAAGCTGGGAACCCTGCCAGGACCTCTTCTGTCTCGAGTGGAATTAGAATAAGGCAGGCTGCCCCCACCCTTCCAAGGGGACTGATTCTCAAGTTTCATAAAGCAGTGTTACCCAAGCCCAGCCCTCGCTGGAAATGGACCATGTGATGATGTCCCAGAGGCCTTGGGAAGACACTGTTCACCCCCAAATCTATCTGCTTTATCCTGTCACATGGTGCCTGAACCCACGGTCCTGTGTGGCCTTCCTTGAGCTTTGTCGTTGGTTCTGAGTGGGGTAGGAGGCTGCCCTATGACTTGGAGTCCTACAGAGTCCAACGGACCCTGCAGAACTCACATCCGCCTTGTATTACTAGCCCTGTGACCTGGGGTATGTGACAGCAAGTTGTTTACTTTCTTTGAGTCTCAGTTTACTTATCTCTTAACTGGGAAGAGAAGGAAAGCTGAAATTCCAGGAGGGGAGCGGGTGACAATTGTGGGGGGCCCTGAGAACCTGGGGCAAAGTGTCAGAGGGGTTGAGAAAGGCAGAAGAGCCGCACCTTTTCCACTTCGCTATACTTACTTTTTAAAATTATTATTTTACTTAAAAAAACTATTCAGTGTATTTTAAAAACCACATAACATATGCACATGGTACGAATTTCGTATGATGCCAAAGGATGTATATACGCAGAGAAAACCACATCCCCTTCCCCACTGCCCAGCTGCTCATGGAGAGTCACTGTTGTCAGGTCTCATGGATCCTTCCAGAAATCGTCTGCGTATTTACTTTTGCTACACATACATTTTAATCTAAACCATGCAATTTAATTCAAGCTCATGCAGCATTCTTGGGTTCTTCTCTTATAAATGTTCATTGTAACATCCTTAATACCAGGCCTCATTTGTGTAAGGTGCTGTACAATTTTCAAAGCACTTTACCCCAGCATTTCTCATCTGAATCCACAGCAATCCTGGAGGTAGAGAGCGTAATATCCTTATGCCCATTTTGCAGGTCAGGAAGCTGAGGCTCAGAGAGGCTGGCCTACTTGCCTAAGGTCACACAGTGAGTGTAAGTTTGGACTTGAATGCAACTTGCCTGAGTCTCCAGGCAGACACATCCCACTGCTTCCTTGAAAGAAAATACTTCACTTCCTCTATGCTCTATTAGTATACAACAGGTATTTAATAAAAACTCATTGGCCTGGTAAATCAGGACTCTGTGTAGGTAGCCCCAGTAGGCATGCCTGACTAATGTCAGCAGGCCACGGGGCAGGTTGTGGATACTCAGACCACGGCTGCCCTGTATGTGTGCACGTACACTTGCATACACACTCACATGTGCAGGCACACCACATGCACACACACAGATACACACATGAACACATGCATGCTCACACACACACGTCCATGTACACATCATGCACACACATGCTTATGTACACATGTACCTATTCAGACTCATGCCACACACACTTAGATACATACCGCATACATAACACACATGCACACAGATGCTTATGCACACATGCACACATTCAGACTCATACCACACACACATACTGCATACATAACACACATGCACACACATGCTTATGCACACATGCACACATTCAGACTCATACCACACACAGATACATACCACACACATAACACACATGTACACACATGTAGCCCTCAGACTCCAGAAGGGCAAACATAGCACGTGGAATCCGGGTCCTCAGGGCCTTCCTTGCCCCGGTGGGGAGGGCAGGGTGCAGTGGCAGCTGGGAAGGGCCATGGGAGAGGCCACATTAAGTTTGTCGGGGACCATTGTGCCCCCAGCAAACATCTTCATTCTGTGCCGTCACGGCATCATGAACAGGGAGCACGCGCTTACACCGGGGCTGCGGGGGGACGTGTGTGGGATCAGGGTCTGAGCTGAGCCGCGAATCCTACTGGGCCTTCACTCTCGGCTGTGGCCACCCCACCAGCTTCAGTGATGTCTGGAGCCAAAGCCCAGGAGATACGGGCCAGGGAGGGAGCAGAAGCCAAATCAGCCTTGTTGTAGGGCCTGGGGGAGTCTCTGTGTCAATTTAAAGTGTCCCTTCTCTGGGCCTAGATGACCTTGGCCAGAGTTTGACTGATGCCTGTGAAAACGCGAATGCCCGTGTGAGACGTCAGACGGCAACCTCACCAGGGATCTGCGCAAGGAGCCCCTCCTTTATCGAGCACATGCCTTGGTGGTGCTGACAGCGAAAGACAGACAGGAATCAGAAAAATGGGCTCCCAATTCCCAACCTGGGCCAAGTGACACTGAGCAAGTCTTTCTAACCCTCTGAGCTTCAGTTTCTTCATCTCTAAAATGGGGCTGATCTCCCTAACCCACTGCCCTACATGGCTGTGTGGCTGAATTTGGGAAAAGCTTTGTAAGAGGTGACATGACACACTGACATTACAGTGACCATCGCAGGGGACTGGAGCAGAGTTCCTGAGGGACTGCAGCAGCTGAGCGGGGGCCCAAGAAGTCCTGCAAATGGAAATGAACTTTGGATGGAGGAGCGAAGACACCCGGTGCGGTACCAGCTGGCTATTCAGGGCTGGGGTTTGTCCTCAGCCTTCCTGACTTTGCTGCTGGCATTTTCACTGCTAATTAACATGTCATGGGGGTGGAGGGGAAGAAAAACTCAAAACACTTGATTTGTGTACTTGCCAGCACATCTGGGAAAAGGCTGGGTGTGGGAGGTCAAAACCGAGGCTGAAAATCAGTGCTTCCCATTCTCAAGGAAACACACGGATCTGTGGGTTTCAGTTCTCTGTTGCTATCACTCGTGAAAGCTCTAGGAAATCAAGGCTCAACTGCAACCCCTTGAGGGAGCAGTGGGCAGGGAGAGAGGAGGTATTTAAAGCTCTCTGGCTTTGTCAGGAGAAGGGGGACGCAGGGACTTGACTTGATTAGGGAGCCATGAATAAGTCATCCATCCGTCCATCCATCCATCCATCCAACAAGCACTGCCGGAACACCCAGGTTGTATCCAGCAATGTCCAGCTCTGGGTATTGCAGGGAGAGAAGATGAAGATTTTGCTCTCTAAGCATTCAAACACATTCAAAACAATTACAGCATAATTCAAAAGTGAGTCCCCACCTCAATCGATGGCAACACCTTTTGTATCCATTAGCTTTTTCTGTGTAACAGCCATTCCAAAACTTGGTCTTAAAACAACCACCATTTATGCAGCTCATGATTCAGTGGACTGGTGATTCGGGCTGGGCTCAGCTGGGAAGTCCTTTTGGTCTTATCTGGGCTTGCTCATATGTCTGTGGTTGCTGGCTGGGTTGGCCGGGACAGACTGGTCTAGGATGGCCTCAGCTAGGACAGTTTATCTCTGCATCATATGTCTCTCATCCTCCAGGAGGTTAGCCTGGGCTTGTTCTTATGGTAGAGGCAGAGGACAGAGAAAGAGAGAGAGGGAGAGAGAGAGAGGAAACTGCAAGGACTTGAGGCCTAGGCTCAGAATTGGTATCATGTCATTTCTGCTACATTCTGTTGGCCAAAGTCAGGCCCATGGCAAGTCCAGATTCAAGGGGTGGGGACATAGACTCCGCCTCTTGATGGGAGGAGCTGCAGAGTTACCTTGCAAGGCGTGAGCGTACAGGGAAGGGAGGAATTGGGGACGTTTTTGTAAACTATCAACCACATCATTCTTCAAGACAAAAGATCTGAAGTTCACCTGTCCTCTGTCTCTCATGTTCTATATCCAATCCATGAGCAAATATGGTCACCCTACACTTGAAACGAAATGTATTTTGGACCTGTTCATTCCTTCCCTCTACCCCCACCCCCACTGCCACCCCGGTCTAAGAAACTGTCATTTCTTGCCTGGTCCCTGCTTCTTCCTTTTGCCCCTGTAGCCTATTCTATTCAGCAGCCAGAGAGAGTCAAGTCCTGTCACTTCTCTGCTCAGACACCCTCCTTTGGCTCCTAGCTTCACTCAGAGTCAAGGGCAACATTCTATAATGGTCAGCAAGGTCCTGTGTGATCTGTACCCTAGCCCGCCATGATCTGTCTCAGCTAAACCCCTGCCACATAAGCCTCCTGATGTTCCTCAAAATGCTGGGCTTGCTCTCACCACAGGGCCTTTGCACATGTAGTTCTATCTGCCTGGAAAGCACTTTACCTGGATCACTGCCTGCTCAGTCCTTCACCTTCGTCAGCTCTTTATATAAAAGTGACCTTCTCGGCGAAGGCTCTCCTGGTCATCCTGTTTACAATGAAAACATCTCCTCCTTCCTTCCCCCCTGCTTCAGTTTTCTCCATAGCTCTATCTTCACCAATAAATGACGTATTTTCTTCTATATCTACCTATTGTCTACACTGGCACTATTCAACAGAAGCATAACGTAAGACACATATGTAATTTAAATGTTTCTAGCAGCCACATGAAAAAAGTAAAAAGAAATGGAGAAAATTTATTTTAATAATATACATCATTTCATTCAATATATCCGAAATATTATCATGTCAACATTGAGTTCATTTGAAAAGTTATTATTTTTTTACATTATTTTGCTTATACTGAGTCTCTGAAGTCGGGTATCTATTTTACGCACAACGGCACATGTGAACTTGGACCAGCCACATTGGCCACTGCAGAGCTAGACTACGGCTCCATGAGGGCAAGGATTTTCGACTGCTTCATTCGCGGCTGCATGCCTAGCACCTAGAACAGTGCCTGGGGCACAGCAGGCATGCAATAAGTATTTGGTGAGTGACTAAGTCAAGCTCTGAATCAAATGCAATTATGTGGCAAGGCAGTTTCAGACCCAGAAAAGAGTTGGTGTCTGGCTATGTTCATTCTCTGGGCTGCGAGGACAGAGCTGTGCAAGGGATAAGGCTAGTCTTTCTCTCCCAGTCTTTCCAACTCATTGCGCATCTCCACAATTTTCCATTCTCTTCGGACAGATGGAAAATCTTGCAAGTTCATCCACACCAGGAAACATTAGGGATTTAACGTGTCGCCTTCTACTGGGCATTTGCACTTTAAAAGTAGAGGTGAGAGAGGCTAATGCTTAATCCAAAGCGATGACTCCCTCCTGGAGAATTTTTGGCTCCAGTGGGAATGCTATTACTGGACCATAAATCTCTCTGGTGTCCCCGAGTTCACCCCAGAAGTAGGATGTCAGCCAGGGTGCTTCTGTTGGCAGGCTGCCCTTGGGTGGCCCGCGGCTGGGCCCCTGGCTGCTCTCCCCTGCCTGGTGTCTTACTACAGGCTGTGCCGGGGCTTGATGGGAAGAGTGGGGACCAGGGAGGAGCAGGTGCTTCCAGAATTCGGGAATGTCTCCAATTCAAGGAAGTCACTGAGTTCATTCTCTGCAGCCAGCTCTGGGCCAGGCCCCGTGGAGGGTGAGAAGCCTTTATACTTTGTGAGACACTTTTACAAGATTATTCCCTCGGCAGGTGGGCAGGTGAGATGTCACAGAAAGCTGAAGCACAAAGGTAGGAGGCTGCCCTCACTCTCCTGACGGCTTGCCCGGGGCTCCCTTCTGTGGGAGCAGGTGCAGTCCTGGCCCGTGGGGCCTCTTGGTCCAGCTGGGGTGACCTGGTGGAAGGGATGCTGGCCTAAAATAGTGATGCAGGATGCTAAGTGATGAGCAGAGTGGGCAGGGCAGAGCTGGACTGGGCCTGCGGGGCGCGGGCGGGCCAGGGCGGGAGGCAGGTTGGCCACAGGCCAAGCGGGGGCAGCCAAGGGGCCGATGAGTCACGTGAGGGACTGCGGATGGGCCTTTGCTGCTTGTGAGGCACCTGGGAGCTGCCAGCTCCGAGAAACCCATGGCTCTGCCTGTCCCAGGCATCCTCTCCCCTCCCCCTGCCCCTCCTCTCTCTTCTCTCACTGCCTTTTGCTTTTCCGCTTCCCGTTCCCTCACAGCCCTCTCTCTCTCCTGCCGTCCTCTATCCTCTCATATCTTTCCGCCAGCATCCTCCTTCGCTTGCCTCTCCCTCCCTACCTCCATCTCTCTCTCTCTTTCTCTGTGTCACGTGTACACATGTGCACGCACACACATACACCCCGGGGTGCTAGACAGGGCTGCCCCACGAGCAGTAATGGCTGGGAATCTAATTTTACTGACTCTGGCTCCTTCTGACAGCAAGCAGATACCCCTGCACGGGTGTGATTTGATTTCAGGGGCACGGGGAGGCCAAGAACTCCCCCAGCGTCTCAACTCACTGGCGCTGCCTGAAATCCCACCATTAGAGCTTCGTACCATGATCTCCTGAGAAAAGTCACAGCCTGAGCTCTTCCCCTTCGCTGCACTTCAATGCACAGCTGGGGAGCCAGGCTTGGAGCCGGGCATAGGAGGGCGCAGGAGAGGGTGACGCCCTGGGGGGAATGGCAGAGAACAAAGTCACTCTCTGTCCCATCCACAATACTTACAGGGCCAGGCCTGTGTGTCAGGCATGCTCTGCAAACCTCGATGGGAAGAGCCCGGGTCAAAGCGGCTTTCTGAACTTGGTCCGCTCATTCTGGCACCAGGTGATGCCAATGTGAGATGGGCCCAGGTAGCTGCCCTGGCACTTCTTGAAAGTTATTGTTTCTTTTTTTTTAAATTTACTCGAGTCTTTATCAAGAATACAGTATTGGCCGGGCGTGGTGGCTCACGCCTGTAATCCTAGTACTCTGGGAGGCCGAGGCTGGTGGATTGTTTGAGCTCAGGAGTTCGAGACCAGCCTGAGCAAGAGCGAGACCCCGCCTCTACTATAAATAGAAAGAAATTAGCCAAAACAACTGAAAATAGAAAAAATTAGCTGGGCATGGTGGTGTGTGCCTGTAGTCTCAGCTACCTGGGAGGCTGAGGCAGGAGGATTGCTTGAGCCCAGGAGTTTGAGGTTGCTGTGAGCTAGGCTGATGCCACGGCACTCTAGCCGAGCCAACAGAGTGAGACTCTGTCTCAAAAAAAAAAAAAAAAAAAAGAATACAGTACCAAGAGAATATCTGAACTCACGACCTGAGAGGAGTTACACATGGTTTACGGAAGCTCACCCATGCCCCCTCCTTCCTTGGCCAGGAGTGGCAGGCGGAGGATCTGAAATCGCTTCTTCTGGGTTCGTTGATGGCAGTTCACACTTACCACTTCCGTGCTGGGCCTCCCCACTTCGGGTCGGATTTGCCACTGGACCCCTGTACGCATTGCAAAGTCTTTCTGTCTGCAGTTCTTCAAGGCCAGTCTTTCTATCTTGGGCTTTATCTGCTTTGGTTACGTTGTCCCTCTGCACCATGCAAAGCCACACCGTGCTGAGATGCTGCAAAGCAGCTGCTTGCAGTCGACCAAGGTTTTTAGTAAGGTGCTGCTTCCTCCAGGTTCAACTGTTCATTGTCATTCACTCCTGCATCCTGGAGTTCTTACTATGCATTAGCAAAGTCTCCTCCCATCAGTGTTTTGAGAGCAGGAATTCAGTTCCTTGGAAGAAGCTGAGCTTTTCATTAGAGATCAAAGCCTGGCCCTGGGGAAGCATCACAAAGCTGCTCTTGGCTGTAAAGGATCCCTTTGGGCATATCACTTCCTTTCCAGGCCCCAGGTGTCCTTGCTGGACAGGGAACCAACAGACAGAGAGGGAGGAGAGCAGGCCCGTGGCAGCCCAGGGGGCTGAGCCAGGGAATAGCCCTCTAGGAGTTGATCAGACTGGAGCAAAAGAGGTTAAACCGATTTACCTGGAGTAGGTAAGGAAACCAGGAGCTGAGTTCCGGGCACATGGCCCACTTTCATTATCTTTATCTCTGCTCTGTCTGCTTTGTTGTCAAGTAGTCAGTGCCTACAGTGCACCCCAGACTCCCGGTCTGCCAATCAAGACTCCCTACCGTTCGCCTTCTCCCCATCTTTCCTGTTTCACCTTCCCAACACCCTGCACTGGAACAAGTCACAAAGGGGGCATTACCTAGTCACATGCAATATGAATGTCTCCCAGGATGGAGAACTCGGTGTGGGCATTGGGAGGCTCAGAAGGCTCCGGAAATGGAGTTCTGAGCTATATCGGCGCACAGGGAAGAGGAGGCTCTTTGGGGGCCGTGTGTGCAGAGATCACATGGCCAGAGAAGAAGCAAGAGAGAGAGTAAGAGAGGGAGGGAGGTGCCAGGCTCTTTCTAACAAGAAGCTCTTGCAGGAACTAAGAACGAGAACTTACCACCACGAGAATGGCACCGAGCCATGCATGAGCCGTGACCCAAACACCTCCCACCGGGCCCCACCTCCAACACTGGGGATCCAATTTCAACCTGAGACTTGTGAGGCCAAACAGACCAGACCCAAACTATCGCAGTCCCCAAGGACTACAGATTGCTCCCTCCTTGCTGCCACGCTTCTTCCTCTCCCCACCACCACCACGGCCTGGCTCTCTGCGCCTTCACAGACGGTGGCCGGCCAGTCTGGCCAACTTGAACCACGATGGGCCAGAAGCGGGGGATGTGCATCATTTGGTGTGGTGGACCTGCCCGGTGTTGACGCTCCTCTGCTGGGCGGTTAGTTGGCCTCTGCATGGACATCTGCAGGGATGAGGAATTTTGGGGGACAAAGCAAATTCTGAGAACTGTCTTCCTTTGGTGACTCCAATCTGCCTACCAGAAAGACCTTAATCCCTTTGACTGCAGCTGTACCCTGACCCTGGGTTTCCTCTTCCCTGCTCACACCCAGATTCTCCAACTGTTCCCCATATCAGATGACGCAAGTCCCCTCACAACCCACCCTCCATCATTGGGGTCCGGTTTATCAACGTTCGTCTTAGCCTGAGGTGCCCAGAATCGGTTCCAGTGCCCGAGAAGTTTCCTCCATCTTTTTCCTTCAGTTAAACCCTGTGAAATGCAAGGCCTAAAGCCTTTTGCGTGGGGATGTCCAGAGGCTCTATAGGATTTGTCTTGCTACAGAAGCACCCAACAGGCTGGAAGCACCTAGACCTGCTCTATAAAGCTGGAACTTACCCTGGGCAAGGCCAGGGAGGAGGCTCGAGCTACTGGGCAAGGTGCGCTGGACTGTGCCTAAGCAGCCCCACTCACCAAGGCTGCTCCTCAGCACCTCCCGCAGAAGATTCACACCCGTTCCTCACAGGTGCCAGCAGCTGGGGCCTTGGCATTTCGTGGTTACTTTCTTAGGCAGGAACGCGCTTATTCCTAGGGGAGTGAGAGAGAGGGAGAGGGTAGGGAGGTGGGATTGCCAGGGCCATGGCGTGTCATTCCCATGCAGTGACCCACCGGGCAGGTGGTTCCTCTCTGGGAGTACCAGGGGCGGCTGTGGGTGGGTGTACAGGGTTCTGTGTGCCGGAGGGAGGGGACTCTGGGACATGGCAGGGCAGGGGCTCACACTGCACTGGGACTGAAGAGGCCTGTGCTCCAGTTCCAGCTCGGCCATAACCACCCTGGAGCCCTGGGATTTCCCAGCCTCCTCAGATTTCCCAGCCTCCAGGTCCTCATCTGTAGAGTGAAGGCTACACAGTCCCTGAGCCTCATTCAGCTTGGACGTTTGATGATTTCATGAAGACCCATAATTCCTTGCTAGCTAATAACGTAATACTTACCTTCCCTGAGCTACTGCGGTCTGTCTTCCTTTCTTTCCCTCCTTCCCCCACCTTCCCCCTTCCCTCTCGTCTTCCCACCTCCCTTTCTCTTCCTTCCTCTTCCTCTGTTATTCCATTCCCTCACCCCTCAGAAGATTCCTAAGCCCCTTCTAAGAACAAAGCACATTTACTGCGTGGCATTTGCCCTGAAAACATTCACTTCGCTGCTTATTATTGGAGATAAAATTCATACATAAATAAAATGCCAAGTGTAATAGGCTAAATGCCATGAGTCAGACGGAGAGGGGAATTTCAACCATCTGGGAAGGCCTCGGAGGACTCAGAGGGGAGTTAACATCCACCCTGGTGGTCAAGTTGGACAGTCTGGCAAGGCAGTGTGGCAGTGCCGGGGGCAGAGAATGGCCACAGAGGAGCCTAGAGGCAGATGAGGACCCTGGGGTCTGGCAGGGATGAGAGGCAAGTGAGAGAGAGAGAGAGAGAGAAAGGGAGAGAGAGAGAGAGAGGCTGGGAGGGGTGTTTGCACAGGGAATGGAGTGCTCACAACTGTGTTTTAGGAAAATTAATGTGGCAGCCACTCATTTGGAAGAGGGATTTTGAAGGTCAGCACGGGTATGCCCTGCCTCTCACTGATCCGGCCCCGGTCACCGCTGGCCACCAGGGCACAGCGCTACCAGCTCATCTCAGGCCTGGGCTGTGCAGCGGTGGGACCCTGGGGGCGGTCACGACATTCAGTTCACAAACATCCTCCCGGCGCTTTCTACTTGGCTGTCCGCGAATAAGCTGAGAGGCTTGGTCGGAAGCTGTGTGAGAGTCTCCTGCCAGCAGAGGGATTTCAGCAGGTGTGCAGGGTCGGGCGTCGTCATTGCGGGGGTCACAAGTCTAGGACATGAAGGTCAGAGAAGTCCACTGTGCCGTCCAGGTCCAGCTGCGAGGGGAGGCGCCCTGGCCTCTGGGACGGAGCGCTTACACCAGGTGACTCTGCCTGGCTTTGAAGGCTTCTTGGTAGTGAGGCTTCTCACCGGCCACTGTGGGCAGAAATCTGCTTTTCAAAAGACTGCTCCGCACAAAGGAGCAAAGGCTGAGCCCTCCCCATCCCTGCTGCTGGCAGTTCTCTGTCCTCTCTCCCCCCACACCTCCCCGTGCCTTTGGGAGGGAGTGTCTTTGGCCTTCCGCTCTCTTCCGGAGCCCCTCCCTGTTCTGCCCACTGCAGGAAACCTGACGCCCTGAGAACTGCTGGGGAGGAGGGAACTGGGGCCTCCAGGGAAGCCCCAGGGAGTGTTTGGTTCCCATCCTACTCTCCCAGGGTCCCCTGTCCCTGGAGACAGATTGGGCCCTGGGCAGCTGCGGGCCCTGCAATGGAAGCCCTGGGCAGGCCTGTGCCTGAGGCGCCTGCTAGCAGGAGGCGAATGTCCCTGGGGTGGCCCAGTGGGCTGGGTGGCAGGCCAGGCTGAAATGTCAGGTGGCCTGTGGTGCTCTCCAAGCCACCTGTTCTTCCCCTCCTTCAGCCCCCTCTTGCTCTGAGGGCTGGGAGACAGTGCCTGTCAGTCCCAGAGCCTTGAGGACAAAGGCCACTGTCCTTCCCAAATGAGTACAGGGCGCTGCGCCCTGGGTGGGGAGCAGGCCTTCTCTGGGGGGGCCTCTGCTGCCTCCACTGCCTCTGACACCCGACTTCTTAGCCTGGCTCTTCCCCGCTCCTGCCCGGGCCCAGCCTTGGCTCCATGCCCCTCATCCACAGGCCAGAGACACCCAGACTGTGCCCAGTGTGTCCACTTGGCGGCCTGGCCCCGTTCCTGCACTGCCCTCCTCCTTGGAGGTTCTGTCTTAGTCCGTTGGGGCTGCTATAGCAGAATACCATAGACCAGGAGGCTTATGAACAACAGGAATTTGCTGCTCAGTTCTAGAGGCTGGGAAGTCCAAGATCAAGGCACTGACAGACTCCGTCGCTGGTGAGAGCCCTCCTCCTTACAGAAGGCGCCTTCCCTCTGTGTCCTCACACAGTGGAGGGGCGTGTGAGCTCTCTGGAGCATCTTTTATAAGGACACCAATCCCATTCATGAGGGCTCCACCCCCATGACCTAATCACCTCCCAAAGGCCCCAGCTAACACCATCACCTTGGGGGTTAGGATTGCAACATACAAATCTGGGGGACACACCATTCGGACCACAGCACTCTCTCACTGCCACCTTATCAAGCTTCCTTGTTCCCTGTGCTCTGCACCCCCCCCCCCCCCCAGTTTATGTCTCCACTCTGTCACTCAGCAGAGGAGTGTCCCAGGGCAGTCAATGAACCTTTCAGAGATGCGGTACCTCATCACTGTTCTTGCAGCCCTGGGCCCCGCCCTGCCCTCCTCCGTGGGGCTGTGTGGGTTCTTCTGTCCTCCCATCCACCCACTCTCCAGCCGCCGGCCTCTTCAGGTGCCTTGCCCACAGGCACGAAGCAGCCACCAGTCCCCAGACGTTTGTGGGGCACCTGTAGTGTGTCCCGTGTGTGCCAGGTGGGCATCACGCGAGTCCCTCACCTGTGGGCCTCCCCTGTCTCAATGTGCAGGGCTAGACCCGGGCCTCCCACCCTCAGCCCTCCTCCCGCCTCGCTCAGGCCCCAGCCCCTGCTTTAAGGGACTGCTCCTGGCCACCTCCCCGGAGGCAGGTGCTAGTCATCAGCATCAACTTCCAGAATTCTAAGACACACAATTTTTTCTTTTGAAACTAATTTATGTCTTACAATTGATGTGTTTATTTAATATGGTGCTTTGTTTGTTTCTTTGTTTGTTTCTGGGAGACCCTTCTTTCTGCTCCCTGAAAATGTTATTTAGCTCATAATGACTCTTTCAACTGATGGCATTTTAGCCCTGGGGAAATACGATAAATGCATAGTGTAATCAGGGACATCTGGAGATTATTTTTTTAAGCCGAAGGAGTAACTGTAATGGGAAAAATTGCAGGTTGTCTACCAATGTGGGGCATTTGGGGATGTCAGTATTGTTTAGACATCACTGATCATTGGCTTGTCATGGACCCAGATATTCTGCCCTGAGAGCTTCACTGCTTTGGTCTTAGAGACACACAAAGCAGCTATTACCTGGTACTTAAACAGACCTGGTCCGGGGGTCCAGAGTGGGTGGCCTTCTGAGCAGGGTGTTGAGACGAAGAACCACTCTGGGGTTGGAGATGGCAGGGGGGAAGAATGCAGAGTCCCAGAGGGAAGTCAAGAGACCTCTGTAGGTAGAAACTGCCTGAAATATTATGGGACAGGAACTTCCTCTTGCTGCCCATCCTGGACAGAGGGCATCTATTCTCACTTCCCAGTGTATGACCTGGAGGGAACAGCTTGCAGGAGGGTGGAAAGCAGTCCGGGCTAGGGTGGTCGGCCCTCCTCCTAGGGGCCTCCATAGAAGCCCGGAGGCTCCCTGCACAGAGTGGGTGCTCTCACAGCAGGGGCCCCCGTGGGAGGGAGGCCGTGCCACAGCATCAAAACCCAGGGCCCATCGGGCCCTACCTGCCACTCTTTCCCACTCAATTTCAAACCAGTCTGCTTCAGCCAGCTCAGTCCTCAGTCCCTTTGAGCCACTGTTTGTCCCTCACTCCCTCCAACGATCAGTCAACACCCAGGTATTTACTGAATGCCAGCTCCCGGCGAGGCGTGTGGGGATCCAAAAACAGTAAAGACGCGAAGCTCAGCCTGGTGGGGGCGGCCGGTGTGAAGAGACAGCTCAAGGTAGCCACCGCCAGGTGCCAAGCGAGTGGGAGAGACAGGGTGTTCTCAGCGCTCAGAGGAGGAAGGCGGCCCTGTGGGCTGGAGGGCAGGGGAGGCATTTTTGGAGGAGCCGAGAGGCGACGCAGACCTTCAAAGATGGGAAATGTAGCCGGGGAGATGGGGTGCAAGCCCCCCAGTGGGAATGTGCCCGGGGAGTCTGGAATTTTGCATAGACCAATGTGGATGGCCGGGCGAAGGCAGATCAAGTAGGAAAAGTGGAGGAGAAGTGGCTGAAGTGCTTTGCTCGGTGTCTGGAGTTGGCATCTTTTCTTTAGTGTTGCACTGTCCACTAAGGAAGCCACTCGCCTCTAGTGGCCGCTGGGCTTTTAGAACGTGGCCAGTGCGAATTGAGATGTGTTGTAGGCACAAGATATCTGCCAAGTTTTGACAACTTAGTATGAAAAAAATGTAAACTATCTCAATAATTTTTGTATTGAGCATATGTTGAAATAACATTGTGGATATATTGAGCTATATAACATATATTATTAAAAGTAATTTCACCTCTTTCTTTTTACTTTTTTAAAGGTGACTCCTAGAAAATTTAGAAGTCCCTATGTGGCCCACATCATAATTCTACTGGACAGAGATGGGTCAGAGTCTCAACAATATCTTTCCATTGACCATTCCCTACCTTTGCAGTCACGTCTGTCTTCTCTTTGTCTTTCTACGACTCGTCGTCCCCTCTCCTGCCCTCGTTCTGTCTGTCGCGTTGGCCCCGCGTCGGCTGCCTACCTGCTCCTGCCGCAGTCCCTGAACTCATCAAAGCCAGAGTTCATAAGGCAGAGAGGCCCGACTTATCTGGAATGCTTGTGGGAATTGAGGTTCTAGATCATTCTTTTCTGGCTCACATGGAGTCAAGCAGACATTCTTTGGATTTTCATTTCTTTTTGCAAATATTTATTTTTAAAAGATTTTTTAAAAAAGTCTATCAAGGACACGCCCATCGCTGACCAAGTCGAACAGACCACTATAAGACACAGTTAGCAAAGCAGCTTTTGTCTGTCCCTTGCCTCCCCGCCAGAGCCAGACTCCCTCGACCGCAAGGATTTCAACTCTTCTTCAGGCCCTTCCTTCCTGAAAGACATAAATTACTAAGCAAACTTCTAAATAAACAATGAGACTGCCACTTACCGATATTTCAATTTCTGACATTGTCTATGTTCTCCATATTGAGAAAGAAATATCCTTTTCTGCCCTAACATAGTTTATTGTTTGTTTTATTGTTGATACATTGTGGCTGCTGAGCAAAGTAATACATAATACAGACAATTACACTTTCTTGCACAACTTTTCCTTTTCCTGGTGGTAATAATTGCATTTTTTTTTTTTTGGTTGCCTTGCTTTCTATGACATCTTTACAAATTCTTACCCAATTCTCAATCAAATTGTAAAATTCTTTCAAATACTATTTCCATGTGGCCAAATTTATTGGTAATCTAGTCGTTTCCAGCCCTCCCCCGCCCCCCGCACCACTCTCGTTCTCCTCTAAGCCCCCCTCTAAGCCTGTTCTCCTGTGAACGGGCTGCAGAAGCCTGCACAGCCGTGTGCCTGGGAAACTTCCAGTCTTGGGCACAGCTCCTATGTCGTGTTCCTCTTTCTTGGTTTGTGACAATACCTCCTTGAGAAGAATTGTCAAGAAGGTTAATTTTTTTTTTTTTTTTGAGATCCTGTATGTTTGAAAATGGCTTTATTCTATTCTCATACTTGATTAATGCTTTGGCTGGGCAGAAAATTCCAGCTCAAAAATCATTTTCCCCTCTCAGTACCTTGAAGGCAGTTGCTCTACTGTTTTGAACTTCCAGTGTCATTCTTGAAAAATCTCAAGTGATTCTGATTTCTGACCCTTTGCATAGGACTGGTTTGCTTTCGCTCTAGAAGGTCTCAGAACCATCTCTTCGCCCCCTCGGTGTGGGGTTCTTTCCCCCATCTATTTTGCTGGGCATTCAGGGGGCCTTTTCTGTCTAGAAAGGCAGACCCTCTGTTCTGGGAAATAGGTTTTGTAAATTTTTTCCCCTAATTTCCTCCCCACTGCTGCCTCCACTCTTTCTCTCTTATTAGTGAAATGTGGACTCTTCTGACCAGATCCTTCAATGTTTGCATCTTTTTTCTCCTATTTCCCATTTCTTTGTCCTCTTGTTCTGCTTCCTGGGAAATATCCCCATCTTTATCTTCCAACCCTGCTGTTGAATTTCAGATTACACCTCGTACATTTTTAATTTCCAAGAGCTCTCTTTCTTGTTTTCTCGTTGCTCCTTTTTTAAAGAGCTTTCTTTTGTTTTACTGATCCAACGTCTTATTTCTCTGAGAATATTAATTATAGTGTTTTGAAGTTAATTTTTTTCTGGTCCTTGCATTATCTGTGTTCCTCTGAGATTATTTTTAAATATTTGGTATGTTCTTGTTCTCCTTTCATTTTGTGATGGAGAACCTGGACACCCTTGGGCTGTCTGTTCACGTTGCAGTGCAGGCCACTAAAGCCGTCCAGAAGCTCTGTGTGCCCATGTATGAGAATGGACTTGTCAACTAATGGGCTTCATTACAGAGTGGCCAGTTGGGAACCCAACCATTTTATTGGGGTGCTCTCAGCCAGAAGTACCTGTAGAACTCTTCCGGGGACCAATTGTTTTCTTTAGAGAATCATCCCCCAGTTTCAGCCTGGGGCTGTGGAGGGTGCAGGGAAGCGGCATACGCCTGGGTGACAGTGTTTTGGGAATCAAGTGGTAGAAGGGGATGCGGGTTCCAAATTTCCATATGTAGATGTTCATGTGATCCCCTGTGTTACCATGGTGCCGCATCCCTGCCTTCCTTTGCCTGATGTCACCCTCCCCGCATCAGAGTCTCTCTGGGAGGGGTGGTCACTGCCCTGCTTGGGAAGGGGGAGGAACCCTGGGTTCCTGGGTTACACCCTGGGTGTAACTAACTGCTCCCTGTAAGACTTGTGAACCGTCTCCCTGTTCCTAGCTCTGCCCTCACTCCTGCTTTCGGAGTAGCCAGTGCCTTCCAGCATCACGCGGCAAGATCTGTCCACTTCCCGTGGATGGCCCCTCTGGTCAGCTCTTGGTTTCCGATTTCTCGTCTCTGCTAATTCCTCCATCTGCTTACTGTCTTCCAAAAATCTGTTGACATCTGTTGCCTGCTGATGTCACCTCTGTTGTTCTCTCTGTCCTTGTCTGTTTATCTTCTCTTTATTCCTTTGCTTGCATTTCAGTGGGGCTTGAGAAGGAGCAGACATGTGGTGAGTCTGCCATGCTTAGCAGGAAATTCTCTGCAAATCTCTCTGAAACGCTGGGTCTACTTCCTTGCCTCATTAAAGGACTCCCTCCAGTGCTTAGAGCTGGACTTTTTGCTCTTGGAGAATTTGTAAGGCTTATTTATTTATTTATTTATTTGTCATCAGGCTCAATTTTATTTGAAAAGTACTGGAGCCTAAATTAAATGTAGCCTGAGCCCAGCTCGTACCTGGACATGTTTGCTTTTAAAAAGATTATAATGTTATAATAAATTATTTAGTTACTGTTTAAGTAAAAAATTTTGTGTGATTTGGTTTTTTTGCTGTTTTTTCTTTGGAAAGTAGGGCTCTGTAAAGGTTGGGTCCTAGCTGGCCAAGGCTTTAGTGAAGTTTAGGGCATGGCTAGGCTGTACTAAATTTTCTCTATGTAGTATCTAAAAAGGTAGAGTCATGGTGGGGGTGGGGAGAGGTGGCTCACACCTGTAATCCCAGCACTTTTGGAGGACAAGGTAGGAGGATTTCTTGAAGCCAGGAGTTCAAGACCAGCCTGGGCAACCTAGCAAACCCCCAATCTCTTAAATTTTTTTTTTTTTTTTTTTTTTTGAAAAACTAGCCAGATGTGGTGGTGCATGTCTGTAGTCCCAGTTACTTGGGAGGCTGAGCCAAGAGGATCACTGGAGCCCAGGAGTTCCAGGTTACAGTGAGCTACGATTGTGCCACTGGGCTGAAGCCTGCGGAACAAAGGGAGAGATACCCTCTCAAAAAAAAAAAAAAAAAAAAAAAAAAAACGTTGAGTCAGTAAGTTTGCCAAACTGCCTTACTGCTTTTAGGGACCTTAAAACTTCTAAAGAAGTGTATTAATTATAAAAAGGATGCTTATGTATTCACGAAAGAAAATACTCTTTCCCCCCTCCGACACTTACACACAAAGAGCCTTGGCGGCGTTAAAGATGACCACATGTACACAAAAGGGACGAAACTGCTGTGTTCTAATGAAGGTCTTGAGTTTCACCAGCTCCAGGCTGCTGCGCGCGGGGACAGGATCAGTGTGGGAGCGGCCCCGTGCTGGTCCTCACGGAGATGTCTCTGTCCTTGTCTCCCCAGGTGCCCCCTTTCAAAGGTCTCAGCATCCTCACGCTACCTCCTGCCGCCACTTCCACCTGGGTCCCCCGCAGCCGCAGCAGCTCGCCCCCGACTTCCCGCTGGCCCACCCCGTGCAGTCGCAGCCGGGCCTCAGCGCCCACATGGCCCCGGCCCACCAGCACAGCGGCGCCCTGCACCAGTCGCTGACCCCGCTGCCCACCCTGCAGTTCCAGGACGTCACAGGTCCCTCCTTCCTACCTCAGGCCCTGCACCAGCAATACCTCCTGCAGCAGCAGCTCCTGGAAGCCCAGCACCGCCGGCTCGTCTCGCACCCCAGGTGGGTGCTGCCTGGGACGGGGGCGGGGAAGAGGGCGGGGCCGTCGCGGGGGCGGAGCCAGGGCCAGGGCAGGGACGGGGCGGGGCCGCGGGTTGGGACACCTGGCTTCCATGCCGCCAGGCCTGTCTGGCAATCACCAAGCGGGTCTCTGCAGGGGGTAGCTCTTGCCTCAGTTAGAGGCATTCATTTCAGGCAGTGAGTGCTGCCCTGAACCGACTGGGGCTCCCTCAGAAGCTAGTGTGTGTCCCTGGCACTTCACCCAGGAGCAGGGTCAGAGGCCGGGTGACTGGTGGTTCATGATGCTCACAGTGGTCTTCTGCGAGGTGTGGCGGGAAATTTGACTGCGGAATCCCTTATATCCCCTCTAGTATTATAACTGTGTGTTTCTGGCACCCAAGAACGCAAAGAAATAGCTAGTTCCAGACCTGCCCTCAAAAGGACCACACTGTAGTCTAAGTACTCGAGTTGGAAAGTCCAGCTGCACACCCATGAAACAAATGGAGAGTAGAATTAGACAGCACCAATCAAACGGTCTGGAATAGCTGTGGGACCCTGGGCCAGTCACTACGCCTCTCTCAGCCTCAACTGTTAAGAGAAAGAGTTAGACTAGATCAGTGGTTCTCAAACTGTTTGATCTCGGGACCCCTTTTGAACTCTTAACAATTAAAGAGGACCGCAAAGGGCTTCCGTCTGTGTGGGTTGTGACCACTGATATTCACCCTGTTGGAAATGAAAGCTGAGAATTTTTAAAAATATTAATTCATTTGGAAATAACCATAACAAACTCATTCTGTGTTAATACCAGTGATACATTTTTATGAAAAATAACTACTATATATAAATGTAGTGAGAAGAGAGAATTTTTTTTAACCTATCTGTAAATATCTTTAATGCATGGCTTAATAGAAGACAGCTGTGCTCTTGTATCTGCTTCTGCATTCGATCTTGCAGAATCACGTGCCGCATAGTTTCTGCAAAACCCCACTGTTCACCTGCGACAGAATAAGAGTGAAAAGGCATATAACGTCATAGTATCATTAGGAAAATAGTTTTGATCTCTCAAACTATCCGAAGGGGTTTCCGAGACTCCCAAGGATGCTTGGAGCACTCCTTGGGAACCACTGGGCTAGCTGATTTCTAAGGCCCTAAGCATCAGTGATTGCAGAGTTGGCCTGCCTAAAGAGAGGTCACCATGATCTGGGGTATTCTGGGAGGCCTTCCTGGAAGAGGTGGGCTTTGACTTGGAACATGAAAGCTGGGAAGAGTGTGGCGAGGATCAAAGAGAGGAGAAGAGCATGGTGGGAACAGAGGGGTGCACGGAGGTGGGAGAGCTTACAGAAGGTGAGTCTGTGTGTCTTGAAGATGGCCCACCAAGGACAGAGAGGGAGCAGTAGGAGAGCTGAGGAGGCAGAGAGTTTGGGCGGGGCCAGGGAACCTGCAGCAGACATGCCTAGAGAGAGACTTCACAAGAGTGAGCAGCCCGAAGACAGTCGGAATGTCTGAGTTACTGACTGCTCTCATCTGAGCAGCTTCCTTGGAGTTTGGGAACAGGGGCTCTGAGCGGGGTTGCAGGAGCGGGGAACCCTCGAGCTGGCTGGGGTTGCTCAGAGTTCCTGGGAGCTGGGTGGCCTGGGCAGTCCCTGACACCACGGCCCTCCTTCCCCTCTGGTGCAGGCGGAGTCAGGAGCGTGTGTCTGTCCACCCTCACCGCCTCCACCCCAGCTTCGACTTCGGCCACCAACTGCAGACGCCTCAGCCCAGGTACTTGGCTGAGGGCACTGACTGGTGAGTCTTTGGGGACCCTGGGGGTAGTCGGGAGGGGGGTCCTGCCAGATCCATGGAGCTCCCGTTTTCCTTCACTTCGAATGGTGCAGGAGGCCTAGCACTCAGACCCAGCCCTTGCCTCTGCTGCCGGCAACCCGCTCGGGCCTGATTCCAGGAATTAGCTCAGATGTAACTGGGTCCTATCATGTGCCCCGCCTGGGGCTCAGCATTCATGGGCCTGCAGGGGAGGAGGGACACAGGGACACAAAACATTCCCTAAGCTCAATGAAGGCTATGAACCAGTGGTCCCCAGGGAGAGAGCAGAACGGAGAATTGTGAGGAGATGGGGTGGTCAGGGAAGGCTTCCTGGAGGGGGTGGGTCTCTAGGGATTCACAGAGAAGTGCCAGGGCATGCCAGCAAGGCAGTGCAGGGCAGGGTGGTCAGTAAGCACAGGCTCACATTATGCCTGAAAGACGGAGACAGAGCCAGCCAGGCTGGGGGTAAGGACTTCGGAGAGAAGCTGGGAGAGAGGTTAAGGATGTCATTTTGTGTCTTTGTAGGCGGTGGGCCCCTGCGAGGTCTTCCCACAATCTCCTGCACTCAGGACAGAGGTCTTTGTTGTCCTGGGATGCAGGGTTGCTCGGTTTGGGATCTGGGGCCCACCCAACTCCTTGGTTCTAGCTTAGGAGAGAGCTGATCTTAACCAGGGTTGGATCAGAAACCTCAAATACTTTCAAAAGATGTGCAGCTCACTGAAGATTTCGAGAAAAAGGGTATCGTGCCTGCAACTTATTTTTAAATAGTTCAGGGGAAAAAAACCTACCTCCACAGAGGTCTGTGTCTATGAATGTGTATGTATATGTATATGTACATATGTATTAGGGGGAAGAGAGACAGAGAGAGAAGGAAATAGAAACACAGTAAAATAGTAGAATGGAGACATTTGGGGAATCTGGGTAAAGGGTATCCAGGAATTCTTTATGTTGTTCTTGCAACTTAGCTTAGCCAAGGGTTGCTTTGGGAACCCTGTCCATGGGCACCTAGGCATGATTCAAGAGGGTAGTTCAGGTTGAGTGAATGCTAAGGGTGCTTCCAGGTGCAAGGAACAGTGGGTTTAACATGTTCCATCGTCTCTGGCCCTCTGCTCATCCTCAGCTACACTCTGTTAAATCGAACAATCCATTAAAAGATAGATTACACTACAGCCAACATCAGCCCAGCCTTTTTCTAATTAGCAGATTCAAATGAGGATGATTTAATTGCAGTTTGGATTAAATTCCAAGCCTCAGCAGACAAGTCAATTCAATTTAATTTAATTCAGCCCATGGAGCACCCAGGGCCCTTACACATGGCTCAGTGATGGACACTCACTCGGGGAGCCACGGGCAAGTGGGATGGGACAGGTGGTACAGATGGGAGTGGTTCTGGGGACACGTCATGGGGAGTAGTGCAGGTGTTGGCCTTGTCCTCAGCTTCCTTTACTCAGCCCAACCTCCTCACCTTTCTGCCTCGTTGCAACCACTCTGCATTCCTGGGCCCTGCTCGCCCCAGGAAACATAAAGCAGGAGGCCTGGGGAGGCTGGTCCCTGCCCCAGCAGGAGATGCTGGGAGGTCCCTGCCTGGAGTCCCCCATGGTCTGCCCCTGGGCTCTTTCTGCCTGTTGCGTTCCCACTTCTCAAGCAGGAAGTCATTTCTCCTCCTTTGCAGTTAGTTCTGTCCATCAGTGGCCAGGCTAGTGGTGATGAGGGGTTTTTTGCAATTGCAATCATGCTAACTGCACCCCAGCCCTCGTTTCCGGAGAGGCTGCTTCTGCCAGGAGATGGGCAGCCAGGTAATTGGATGACAGCAAATGCACTACAGGAAGGGCCACTCTCCCCTTCTGCAAGGAGCCTCTTCCTTTAGAGAACGACCAGAAACCATTGACTTCTGCGCCAGGTCACCCCAGGAATCAGGCCTCATCCAGCCCCAGGCCCGAGGCCACCGTGGCCTCGCCCCCTTCCTTTGGGGTATCTTGGCCCTACTCGGGCAGCTTCTCTTGGCTGGGCAGTCTGGCCTGTGAGCGTGTGGGAGCAGCAGGCCTTGGGGGATAAATCCCCTATCCCCCCACTTTCTGGCCTATGCCCAATAACCTGACCCTGACCTTGAGTCACAGCCCAGTACCTCTGTCCTCATAATGCCCATTCTCGGACTGGGTCGTGACTTCTCAGCTCTAACTCTGACCCCCAGTGTGAAGTGCACCCTGCTTTGCCACAGCCTTGGCCCTGCCCAGGCCAAGGCCTCTCGGTACCTGGGACCCATGGGCAGAGGGTGGGTGGAGGATGAGAGCCTCCGACTGTCCCTTCCTCCTCAGGCAGCCTTGCCTCAGCAAAGCCTCCAACGCTCCCTGAGTCTGGAGTCACCCACGAGATGGTGCTGGCACTTTTGGGGTGAGATTCTGAGAAGAACTTAGGGGTCTGCATAGCAACCAGGCCACACCATGTTCAAGAACACTGATGGTAGAAAATAAAGTTCAGTTTGATGTTTAGATACAACGAACAAAAATTACACATTGAGATAAATGACCACAAGAAATCTCCGAAAGAGCTGGGCATGATGGCACATGCCTGAATGCAATTTCAGGCATTCCCTGGGTTCTTGGAACATGTCCCCCATGGATAAGGGGGGACTACTGTATTTGGAAACAAATCCAGACATCACATTGTTTCATCTGTAAATATTTCGCTAATATATCTCAAGGGATAATGACTCTTTTTTTCAAATCCTTACTGTAATACCACTATTATACCTAAAAATATTAACAATAATTTAAAAATATGGTCAAATATACAGTCAGTATTCAAATTTCTGTGATTGTTATAGTTTGTACCGATCATGATTCAGATAAAGTTTATACATTGTGGTTGGTCAATATGTCACGTAAGTCTCATTTAATCTATATATTGCTGGACTCAAAATGCTAAAATTTTGTCAAGGAACTTTTGCGTGTTTGGTCACGAGTAACATTGATCTATAGGTTTTTCTCCTTGAAATGTCTTCGTCTGATTTTTTTTTATCAGTGCAATGCTCGCTTCATTAAATGGTTTGGGAAATGTTTCCTCATCTATTTTCTAAAAGAGGTTGCGTGGGATTGGTATTATTATTTTTTTTAATGTTTCATAGAATTTACTAGTAAAGTCATCTGGGCCTGAAGGTTTCTTGAAGAATAAACAGACTACTGTTGAGATTTTCTATATCCTGACGAGTTAGTTTTGGTAATTTATTTTTAATTTTAAATTTTTGAGATGAGGTCTCATTACGTTGCTCAGGCTGGTCTCGAACTCCTGGGCCCAAGTGATCCTCCCACTTCAGCCTCCCAGGTAACTGGGGTTATAGGCATATGCTGCCAAATCCAGCAGTTTTGGTAATTTATGTCTTTAAAGGGATTTTTCCATTTCATCAGATTTATCTGTATAAAGACATTGATAATACTTCCTTATTATCTTTTTAACATCTGTAGAATCCTAGTCATGTTTTCTGTTTCATTCCTGATATTAGTAACTTGTATTTTCTCTCTTTTGTTCTTGATCAATCTAGCTAGAGTTTTAACCAATTATATTGTTTTTTAGAAAACAGCCTTTAATTCCATTGTTTGTTTTTAATTTTATCGATTTCCGATCTTGCTTTTATTATTTCCTTCCTTCTACTTATTTTGAGTTTTAGTTTTTTAAGGAGGAAATTTAGATCATGACTTTGAGCTTTCTTTTCTAATATAAGCATATAAAGCAATGGATTTTTCTTTAAGGACTGCAAATTTTCTAATTTCCGTTACAATTTCTTTTTGATCCTGGGTAATTTAGAAGCAAATTGTTTAATTTTTGAAAACTTGGGATTTTCCAGAATTTTTGTTATCAATTTCTAATTTAATACCAATGTGATCAGAAAGCATACTCTGTATAATTCTAATCCTTTTAGATTTATCAAGACTTATTTCATGATCTAACATATATTCCACCTTAGTAAATGTTCTGTATGTATTTTTAAAAATGTACATTCTGGTCTTGTTTAACGGAGTCTTCTATAAATATCAGTTAGATGAAGCTGATTGATGATGTTCAGGTCTTCTGTATTCTTACTGAATTTTTTGTCTTCTTGTTCTATGAATTACAGGGAAGAGGGTCGAAGTCTACAACTATTACGTAATTGTTAATTTGTCTTTCTTCTTTCAGATTTGTCAGTTTTTGCTTCACTTATTTTGATTTATGTATAGTAGGATACTTATAAGAATTGCCATTTCTTGATGAATTGACCCCTTGATCATCATGAAATTTCCCTCTTTATCCTTGGTAATATCCCTTGGTTCAAAGTCTACTTGTCTGTTATTAGCAGTCATTCTAGCTTTCTTCCTGTTAGTGCTTGCATGGTATGTCTCTTTCCTTTTTTACTTTTAACCTAGTATCTACATCTTTATATTTAAAATGTTTTTTAATAGATAGCATATAGTTGGCTATTGCTTTGCAGCTGACAATCTCTGCCTGTTAATTAGAGTGTTAGACCATTTACATTTAATGTAATTACCTATATGGTTGGAATTAAATGTAGCATCTTGCTCTTTGTTTTTGACTTCTTTCATCTGTTTTGTTGTTGTTTTGGTTCTTTTTTTAAAAACTTTTTGTCTCTTTCATGCCTTCTTTTGGATCAGTTGAGTAATTTTTAGGATTAAATATTGACTTGTTATACCATTTTATTTTATTTTATCTTATTGTATTTTATTGTGGAATGCCCTAGGTTTATAAGATGCCTGTTTAGCTTGTCACGCTCTAACCCTAAAATAGAATTATATCACTTTGTGTGTAATGTAAAACTCTTACGACAGTATTCTTCCATTACCCCTTCCCATCCTTTGCTATTCTTTGGTAGTTTTTACCTCTACATATGTTATAATCACCAAAATACGTTGTTATCATTTTTGCTATCATAGTTTGGAAAACTATGGCCTTTGGATAAAATCTGACCTACTCTCTGTTATTGTAAATAAAATTTTATTGGAATGTAGCCACATTTATTTGTTCACTTATCTAGCATTCCATCCTATACATACTTTCTGGATTCCCACCCTGACCAGGCCCAACACCTAGTAGTGCTTTTTATTTGTTTGCTTGTTTGTTTTGTAGAGATGGGGTCTCGCTATATTGCCCAGGCTGGTCTCAAACTCCTGGCCTCAAGTGATCCTCCTGCTTAACCTTCCAAAGTGCTGGGATTACAGGCATGCACCACCACGTCCAGCCCCTAGTAGTTTTTTGATAGCTGTCTTTCTTTCAGATATGACAAGATGTTTCAATCTCATCTTACACATTTTCTTGCTAGACCTGAAATTAGCCGTTTTCCAAATTAGCAGTTGATTCCTCTTCGGTGTACTTAATCAATGAATTAATTTTTCAGTGAAATGAGTTTCCCTATATTTTTAGGAGTGAGAGGAGTTGGGCCAGGATAAGCTTTCTAACTCATAGATCTAGCTGTAGAGGGCCCTTTTTTTCTTGTTTTCTTAAAGTGATAAAAATACGGCTTCTGCTCCCTCCTCCACTTTTATCTGGGCCTTGTCTTTCCTTTGCTCTGTGTTCCCAACCTGCTCTATTTAGATTTGTCCTTCAGCATTTCTCTTAGGGATGGACTTTGTCTTGGGAGGGAGCTTTGTTCCTCTAGTTTCAAGAAGTTTCACAGGGCCTGGACTGCTCTAGTTCCTTCAGACTTTGCAGAACCCTTTCCTTCTCTGGATCTCACCTTCCTTCCCTTTAAAAAGAGGGCAAGGGCTAGGGGATGTAAAGTCCCTCGCTGCTCTAGCAGAGTGTGACTCTCATTCTACTATGTGGGCTTGATGCCTGGGGTCCCTTCTGCAACCTGATGGCTAAATCACGCCACCCCATGGTTCACTGAGTTCATTTCCCTGCAGGGATCTCAGTGTGGATGCTGGCTTGAGTCCTGCTCAGTTCCAGGTGCGGCCCATCCCTCAGCACTATCAGCATTACCTAGCGACTCCTCGAATGCACCACTTTCCCAGAAACTCCTCCTCCACGCAGATGGTGAGTGAAAGGGCTCTGCCGGGAAATTGACTCCCTTGCTGCCCATTGAATTCCAGTGATGGGCTGAGGCCTCCAGCACCCTTGCACCCTGGCTCCCCTGTGCCTCGGCTGCCCTGTGTCCCAACTTCCCTGTGTCCCAGCTACACTGTGGTCCAGGTCCCCTGTGCCCTGGCCCCCCTGTTCCCTGGCTCCCCTTGCCTCAGATCCTCTGTGTCCTGACTTCCCTGTGTCTGTTCTGGGTTCCAGGCAGATCAACTGCTCCCTTCCCCTCCCAGCTCCTCTGGCTTGAGGGGGAATGAAAGGGAACCTGCTGGACTAGAAGCTAGTACTGCAGTAGGAGTGGACACTGGAGGAGAGGAGAGGGGTAGCATGGCAGGCTGTGGTCTGTGGGGGAAAAGGCTCAGGGTTAAGATCAGGCATGGGAGATCCTGTACCTCATGTGACTTTTTAGTTAATTTCTTGTGGTCAGTACCTCCCTGGGCTTTGGTTTTACTTATCTGTGAAATGGGAGTGAAGATGCCTGCCTTGCCCATCTCACAGGGCTGGGGTGAGGGCCCAAACAGATCCCAGAGGGAGCCCTTGGGTCCAGCCTGCAGAACAAGTTCTGCCTTCCGCAGGGGCCAGGCCTTCTTGTGACTGTAGAATGCTGAACATTTGGGAGCTTTCGAGTTCCTGCCATTGCAAGCTAAATGGAATTAAAATGAAAACATTCCATTAAAGCAGCAAAAGATTGGTGGAAAATCTTCTTATTTCCAGACAGCTTCATTTGCTGCCCTAAAGCATAATCCCGACCTTGCAACCCTTATCTCTGTCATTTAATCACTTAGCTCCTCAGCCTCCTTATTTGTATAACAAGGGGCTTGGATGAGTAATCTCTGGAGTCCCTGTCAGCTCTGAGAGTCATTGGTTTGTGTATGAAGCACCATCTCTTAAGAATAAAAGAAGCAAACATTTATTGAGCATTTGCTACATACCAGTCACTGTTCTAAGCCCTTTACATAAATTATCCCACTTAATCCTCTCAGTAACCCTCCACGAAAGGGTATTAAAGATTGGAAAATTGAGGCACAGAGAGGTTAGGTAAGTGGCCCTGGCACACACAGTAAGTGGAGGAGCTGTGATAGAAAACTGGCCCCACGTGGCTGGGGTTAGGGAGGAGTGAGGCAGGGTACAGAGGGGAGCAACTACAGGCTCAGTCTGTCTTCATTTAAAATACTGATATTTTGCTCAGCATGGACTTGCTTTGTGCATTCATCTTGATTTTTAAAAATATTACATCAAAATATTATTTATCTTGATTACTGAGTCTTAAATTCTGTGCCCCAACCTGGTCCTGGCTCTGGCCCAATCCCTTAACTATCATGCTGTGCTCAAAGACAGTGCAGGATAGGGGTGAAGGGAATGAACTTTGCCACCCAAATGCCTAGGTTTGAAATCCTGGTTCTGTCACGTGGTTGCACAACTTGAGCCAATTTCTGAATCTATTGTGCCTTACTTACCTCATCAGTAAAATGGGGATAGTAATAGTGGCTACATTTTAGATCACATGAGACAATTAAATTAGTCAATCATGTGAAGTGCTTAAAACAGTGCCTGCCATGAAGGTTGGTTGTCACTTTGTTGACTTTGTTATTCTTTCTGGGGCTGGTCCAGGTGCAAGGTTGGTTCTTGATGAGGAGAGAGAGAGACATAAGAGCAAGAAAGGTAGCACTCTGCCCACAGCATCTCAAGCTTGTGCTGCCTGGTGGTTGTGGGAGGAGGAGTTGCACACTGGGCTCATGGAGAAGCCTTGAGTCCTTGCTCTATCCAAAGCGTTTTTTCCCCAACAGGTCGTCCATGAAATCCGAAACTACCCTTACCCTCAGCTTCACTTCCTTGCTCTCCAGGGACTAAATCCCAGCAGACACACCTCCGCTGTGCGAGAGAGCTATGAGGTATGATGCTCTGTCTGGCACCAACTGGGTTGGTGGAGACACCATTATTGTTGGTGACATCCCTTCTCCTTCCCCTTGCTGGTGGGTAGGGCATGGGTGGCAGGAAGCCTCAGGGTTGAGAGTAAGAGAGAGCAAAAGGGAGAGAGAGTAGAGATATTACAGTCTTTAAGCATCAGACAAGCTCTTCCTGACAGGTATGTGTGTCCCTCATCCTTATCATGTGTGTATGTGTGTGTTTGCACATGCTGAGTACACGTGTCCACATTTTTCTCTTTGCAGGAGCTTCTGCAGCTGGAGGACAGGTTGGGAAACGTGACTAGAGGAGCTGTACAGAACACCATTGAGAGGTTCACCTTCCCCCACAAGTACAAGAAGGTGGGTCTGCCAGTAGGCCAGCTTGCAAAGTCAGGGAATGGAGGAAAGGTTGTCTAATTGACCCTGATCTGGTTGTCCACAGAGAGGCACAGTCCAAAATCCAGAAGTCTTTGTTTTGGTTAGATGTTCTGAAGCTGTGATATCTTCCCAGGATCATCTCACTTGTGCTATGGGGGGAGACGGGAGGCCTCTCATCAGTAAAGGAGGAGGGCTCGGTATGTGTGTGTGTGCATGTGGACTTATCAGTGGGTATATTATGTATATATACACGTGTAGATGTCAGGCATATAAATGTTTGTCTTCAGTTGAGGTGGGCAGAGGGGGCACCTGCACAGAAGGCTAACATTTACTTTAGAAAATAATTCTCTGTCCAATCCGCATGTGGACAAATGGGCAACTAAGGCTTCTGAGCAGGGGTTTTCAAATCTGACTGAGCAGCAAGGTCACCTGGGGAGCTTTTAAAGCCACAGAGTCATAGGCTCTATCCTAAGCCAGTAGAGGTACAAACTGCAGGATTAGGGTTCAGGAACCTAGGTTAAGATTAGAGCCTAGGAGCCTGAGATTTAAACACATTTTTAAATTAAAATAAATAAAAAATTTTGGAAGCAACCAAGATGTTCTTCAATAGGTGAGTGGATAAGCAAACTGTGGTAAATCCATACAGTGGAATACTATTCTGTAATAAAAAGAAATAAGCTATTAAGCCATGAAAAGATTCAGAGGAACTTTAAATGCACATTACTAAGTGAAAGATGTCAGCCCAAAAAGGCTACATACTGTATGCTTCCAACTATATGACATTCTGGAAAAGATAAAACTATAGAGACAGTAAAAAGGTCAGTGATTGTCAGCAGAAAGAGAGGGAGGAATGAGTAGGTGGAGCACAGGGTATTTTTAGGGCAGCGAAAGTATTTAGTATGATCCTCTAATGGTGGACACATGATATTATGCATTTGTCAAAACCGATAGAACGGCACAACGTAAAGAGTGAGCCCTAATGTAAACTAATGGACCTTAGTCAATAACAGTCTGTCAGTATTGACTTACTGATTGCAACAAGTGTGCCACACTAATGAAAAATGTTAATAATAAGGGAGACTGTGTGTGTTGGGGGAAATAGGATATATGGGAACACACTGGACTTTTTGCTTAATTTTTATGTAAACGAGAACTGCTTTACAAAATAAAGTCTATTATAAAAACAAATAAAACATTAATTTTTAACAATTGCCATCTCCTTCTGTGAGAAATTAAAAGCTTGACAAATGTTAAGAAGCTTAGAGTAGGACCCTACTCCCCACGGTCAGCCAAGCTTCACTTGAGGGTACATGGTTGAGAGCATTTGTGCTGGAGTTAGACAGAGCCACTTCTGAATTTCAGTTGTACCCCTTATAGCTGCGTGACTTTGGACAACTTACTTGGCTTTTCCAGGCTCTCCCCTCCTCTGCTGTTTTTAATGTGACATGAGAATGATCATATTAGTGGCTACCATATGGGGTGCTATGGAGATTCAAGGGGGTGATGCGTTTGAACAGTTTAGCACAGTGCCTGGGATCTACTGAGTGCTCAGGCGTGGTGAGCTGCTGTTCCCTTGATGTCAGGCACACTCTTCCCTAAGCTTGCCCAAGTGCTGGTGGTGTCAATGTCAAAGGCCATGAATTTGCAGCTCCTCATGATGCATGGGATTTTATTCATAAACGATTTCAACGATTGTTGAGTACTTACTATGTGTCAGATACTGGATAGTGTACTCAGAGTGGAAATGGCAATAGTTCAGTAATTAAGGGTGCCATCTGCATGGGGAAGATGATTCTCATTCTCTGGAGACAGAGCTTTAGGCTATTGGAGAAGAGCATGGAAGACAATGGGTGGTGTGTTCAGGAACCCAGGAGCAGCATCTGTGTCCCAGGCCAGGGGGTGTTCGCTCTTTCCAAGGACACATACCTCACCTGCCACCATTTCAACAGAACACAAGGAAATTGTGAAAAGAGCCAACACTAAGAATGAAAAGAGAAAACGGACTGAATCAATGAGGTAAAGGCCTCAGGTAAAAAGTTAAGAGAATAAAGGGAGAATTAAGACAATGAAAATACTATTAAAAAGAGTAAGAATAAGTATGAGAAATGAGAAAAGTTAGGATCCAAATAAAATGTGAAAAAAAAACCTTAAAAAATTTAACCTGAGCGTAAAATAATATAAAACAGAACAGCATAATTTAAAATAATGATACAATAAGAATAAAAAATATAGAGTCAAAATAGAAAAATATGAAAAGAATAAGAACTAGGAAAAGTATGAAAGTAACACATAAAATTAAAATCAATAATATCAAAGCTAAAAGGGAATGTTAATGAAATAGAAGGTAAGAGCAAAAGGGATAAAATAAATATTGACATAAATCTGAAAAAAGAGTTGAAATAAAAGTTATGTTGATAGTGAAAAGAAAACAAAAACCAGAAGATCTAAAAGATTAAAAATACCAAACAGGAAAAGGATAAGAATTGAAAAGGGAGAATAGTTTAAAGAAATATAGATTAGACATAGTAAAACAAAGTAATATTAAGCTGAAATTATTAACTACAACAAGAAAATCAAGAATAATGATGGGGGAAAACACTAGAAAATAGGCAAGTACTTGAGTCTTAATGGTGTCTTATATTGGACACCTGTTTTCTAGCAGGGCCACCCAGGAGGCCCCTCCTCCCCCAAGCACAGCTGGACTCTTCCGCAGACAGATCATCATGACTCTCTATTTCTACCCCAAATCTGTGACAATTCTGATTTTCTGGATTCAAGATAAGGGGAAACTTATTGCAGAGGCCTAGCATGGTTTGCAGTGGGATGTACAAAGTGCAGCGAGGCTGAGAGCAGAAGGAATCGATTTTCTTGTATGTTCCAGTGAGGTTACAGCATTCCCAAGACTAAATCAGACTAAGGAGCTTTGGAGTTTAGGACCAGGGACCAGAGTAGGGAGACCTGGGGTGTATCCCTGGCCCCAGGGTCATTTGCTAGGTGGTCTTCATCTTGTGACTCTTCTGATTTTTCTCTTTGCAAAATGACTGTGAAGTCTGCTTATCCCTGGAGAGGGACAGAATGGGTCATTTTCTTCCTGTGATTATTGTCAGACCGTTTCACCGCCCAGCATGGAGATGGGAACATGAAAATGGGATGATGTTGTTCACTAATTAGATTCCTTCTTTCCCAAATATATATTTAGTACTGATCTGCCTTGTACTTGGCCAAGTGTGCGGGCGGTACTTAAAGAAGGGTAAGCCATGGTCCACGCCATCTAGGAACTTGAGACATTCTACATAGTGGTTAATTGATTCAAATAATTAGCATAGAATCAACAACAGGACAATGAAGGTCAACAAGTATAAGCAGAGTGCTTGCATGACGGCTTGAAGATAGTGTCTTTCTCAAATGAACTTTCTGGACAGGAAGAGAAATCCAACAATGTAAAATAGTTCGTAGCAATGTGGTAAAATTTACAGGAGTTAATGCCAGGTTGCAGAATTCTGTCTTCCTCTAGTAATGAGTGAATAAATGAATGGATGTCAGCTGAGGGAATGAATGAATGAATGAAGTCTGCTAGGCCTGACCATGGAGGGAGATGCCTGAAGGCAGGGATCCGGGTTGTAAAGGGTATAAGGAGTAGATCAGAAAAGGGAAGCTGTGTACATCTCATAGCTTTGTAAAGGATTGACTCATTAGAAACCCAGTTCCTTTCCAGACTCTGCGTCCCTAGAAAGCAGCTGGGACAGTGAAAATAAAGTCCACTTCTTATTTTAAGCCTCTTTATTTAAGCCTCTTCCTTAACCCTCTGTCTCCTGCAGCAAGGGGAAGGGGTGGGAAGGAGGTCTGGGTATTACTTAAGAACATAAAAAGGGACCGACTCCTGGGGAAGAGGAAGCTGCGGGGAGGGAGGAGGCTGGGGATGAAAGCCAACGGCCACCAGGTCATGGGCGCTCCTCTCTCTGCCTCTCCCAGCGAAGACCCCAGGACGGCAAGGGCAAGAAGGAGGAGGGGGAGGAGTCAGACACAGATGAGAAATGCACAATTTGTCTGTCTATGCTCGAAGATGGAGAAGATGTGAGGTAGGAGGCCACCTCTCTGAGTCCCTGTCCCTTCTTTCCCTGTGCTATGTGTTGGGGGGTGGGGGTGCTTGTGCATGTGAGTGCGCCAGGTGTGCTATGATGTGCTTCTTTGGTGCACTGGGAAGGTGGGGTGTGGAATGTTCTAGATGTGTGATGCCCCGGTTATAGATGTGTGGATGCAAAGTGCCAGAGAACAGTGCGATGTTTGGCCTGGATGGGTCTAAGACAAAGTCATGGCTTTGTTTCAGGCTGACCTGCAAGGGCTTTGTGGAGGAGGAGGGCCTTGAGGCTCTCTTCCTGTCACGGCTTCCGGTCTCAGCCACAGCCTCCCTCCATGGCAGGGCAGTCCCCCAGCAGTCCGGGGTGTGTCTCCTGTTCCCCTCTGTACCCCTCATCTCCTGGCACAGCCCTGGACCTCTCTCTCCTGCTGGTCCCTGACTCTCACCCTTCTGTTCCAGACGCCTACCCTGTATGCATCTCTTTCACCAACTGTGCGTGGACCAGTGGCTCGCCATGAGCAAGAAATGCCCCATCTGCCGAGTGGACATTGAGACACAACTGGGAGCCGACAGCTGAGGGAGGGATTAGCCAGTGGACGCCCCATTTCCTTCACCAGGTCCCCCCACGGCCATAGCCCTTGCAGCCAAACTTTGCCTTCTGAGCCATTTGACGTAGAGGAAAGCCTGCAAGCACATTTGTGGAGGGAGGAGTCGGTGGTATCAGTGTCTGAGGGAAAGGAGAGGGTGGGGAGGGCCCGCCCATCCAGAATGGTGACTGTCCCCATCCGCCTGGCTGTGCAGGAGGGAGGGAGCTGGCCGTGCCCAGAGCAGGGGCGGGAAGGGGGGGCCCAGGCTGCTGAGAACCTAGGTGGGATCCCGAAGGCACTAGCTGGTAGACCGGCCCCTCAATCCTGTCCTTTGAAGGATTGTATATATACCTCTCGACCATGTAGGAACCATGTAGGGGTCTCTAGCTATTTCTGTGGACGGCAGCCGGAGCATGTTAGCTTAAGAAAAATGTTGTGTGTGGTGCTCTAGTCATCTTGTGGTGGACATGTCGCTATTACCGAATCCGCACCAAATATTTCTCATTGAGTTTCTTATTTTGGTGCCTGACTGAACCAACCCACGACAGCTCCAATCTTCCCATCTTTACGAGAGAAAAGGAAAAAGGAATCCAAGGTGGAAAAAAAAAAAAAAAAGCCAAATCCTGTTTACGGTGAAGAAGGATGATTTTTTTTTTTTTCACCCAGTTTGGGAGGTGGGAAGGGGGGTTCTCGTTTTGTTTTTGGTTTTGTGTTTTCCTTGGCTTTTGTTTTTCTCATGTTTACAGTGCACGGAGTGTGGAAGGGGCATCTGGCAAAGGGAGGAACAGGAGCTGATGGGGTCTCACCGCTCTGGGGTTCGGCCGAGGCGAGGAAGGCAGAGCTCCAGCAGTGAAGGGGGTGTTTGTCTAGGGAGGGCTCCCCGGTCCCAGGGCTTGGCCCCTGTTGTCCCCACACCCTGGTTCCACACTGCACCAGGGCAGGCTCAGCCTTCAGCTCCAGCTGCCCCTGTGTTCCTGGGAGCCGGGAGACCCATGCTTACCGCCACTCCGTCCTTTAGGCTGTGCCCTTGCCTGCCACAAAGAGGCAATGTCGCCACTGCCTCCCTATGCAAAAAATCAACCAGAGGATGCAGACGAGAAAGCGTGGGTGGTGGACATTTGGTCTCGGCCAGCGCTGAGGGCTGAGGTCAGGCACGTGGGCCTTGAGGAAGACCTTGAACTTCCTGGGAGATGTCTCCAGTCTGATCCAGTCCCTCAAAGATGGCCTTGCCTGTCTGGTTTTGGGAGGCCCTACGTCCCTAGCCTCTGGCTCCTTCTCTGAGTCTTTGATAACCTTGGGCAAGTCCCTTTCTTTCTCTGTGCCTCGGTTTCCTTCTCCTTCGAGTGGGGAGAAACAACAGAGCACCCCCATTTCCAGCCCCTCTACCTCACCTAGATGTCGTGAGGATTAACACTCTCTGTCCAGCATGTTCTATGCTCTCTCCTGGGAACCTCTTGGGGTTTAGGGATGCAGGTGCTGGGAGACATAGACCAGGAAGTTCTAAGTGACACCACGCAGTGTGTCTTTCTGCACCACCCCACAATTTTTCTGAACCCCAAAGGGACCAGAGAGATGGCAGCTCGGAAGAATGGAGATAGGAAAATCCACGAAATCCCAACCCAAACTCAACTTTCTTTATCCATACGTGGAAACCACCAGGTCAGCTGGAATTCTGCAGTCTTCCTTTGCCCCTCACACCCCTCCTCTTCCCCCACTTGCACTGCTCTCAAAGCCTCCCCCTCCTCTCAGCCCCTAACCTTGTCTCAATGCCCTCATACCCATGAGACCAAGGGCGACAGGATACTTATTGCATATTGTAAGAATTCCATTCGATGAAGGAAATTTGAGTATGCATTGCTGCTACCAAGGGTAAAGCCAGGATCAATGGGTAAAAATGACAGGGAGGCAGATTTGGGCTTGAGGTAGAGCCTTCTAACACAACCGGCTTGTGGGGCAATGGCTGCTCTGTCCTGCAGGCAGAGGGTGGGCGAAGTGGCTGCTGGCAGGGGGTTGCTCAAGAAAGTTAGACTAAAGTCTCTCCCAGCACTAATATCCTGGTGTTCTACAAAATCTTTATTGAGTGCCTACTGGTGCAGGTGCTGGGGAAGACGATAGCAAGGAAGGCAACGTTCCTGCCTCGAGGACCTTAGTCTAGTTGAGGAGACAAGACACATCCAACAGTGCCAAATGGCCAACAATGTAAGATTCAGGGTTAGCAGCAATGAGCACCACGTGGTCCAGTTCAGTGGTTGCAGTTTGTGAACTGCAACTCCAGGGCTAAGAGCTGGAGATCCCACCAGTGGAGAGAGTGCATCCGAGTCAGGATTTGGGGGAGAGCGAGTTACTAATAGCCATAAGAAGTTGGGAATTCTTCCCCATCCTCTCTCACGGCTGGGCCCAAACCAAGAATTAATCGAAAGATGGCTTTGGCTTGGAGGTAGCCACAGTGGTCCAGGAAGGTCATTCTTCTCTTAGTCTCTGTCTTTGGTTATTTCCTCTGCGGCTGGTCTGAAAGGTGGCAGGCATAAGGGAGACAGTGGGGAGGCCAGGATGGAACTGGAACTGGTGTCCCGGGTTCCAGCCTTGGCCCTTCCCTGACTAAGTGGGCAATGCCAGGAATCCCCCTTTGTCTCTCTGGGCCTTAGTTTCCTCAGCGGTAACACAAGGAGGTTGGATTGGATGCTTGCTGAATCTCTGTCCAACACTCACGCTTTGCGATCCTCCCTAACATCAGCACACCTTCTTTCCAGTCTTCAGAGCCGTGTGACCACCAAGCTGTCGAGAAGGACTTTCTGTGGGCACACATGTCTGTTTTGGAGGCTGAGGGCACATGTGCTGAGTGAGGGGGTGGGACCTGGTCCTTCCTCCCTCCCGATTCTCTGCCCCAGGCTGACATTAGGGACAGGGCGGGCATCGCCCAGAGGGGAGAGGTAAGCTGCTTAATGTGAGGGTAGGTCCTGCAGTCCCCCCTTCCCTTCCCATCTCCTTGTCCCCTGCAGGTGGGGACAGGAGGCGACCGGCACTCAGAACCCCCCTTGCTCCCCCTTCCCCAGCCAGGCAGCCGTTTGGGTGGGAGGAGAGGAGGGGGTCTGCACTTTTGCTTGCTTGAGGTCCCTCCCGGTGAGGGCGCCTGGGAAGAACGGAGAAGTGGGATGGCAGGATCAGGCCTCAGCATCTCACATCCACCACTTCCAGGAGGGGACACACCTGAAGCCCTCCTCTTGCTCAACTCCAGGGACTCAGACCCTTTCCTGACTGAGACGCATGAGTGCCTTCTGGGGCGAAAGCGACCCCAGGGTTCACGTTGGGCGTCCTAGCCGCAGCGGCAGCCCTGCCTTGCGGGTCCACCAAGGACGCCAATCAATCAACCCAATGCCACAAGCCCAGCTGGGCGCAGCCCAAGGGCGGTCGGGGGGCCTTGGCTCCCCCACCTGGCCAGGACACCCTCTGGCCCCCTGTCGCCCTTGGCCACCACCTGTGGCAGGACTCAAGCTCCTCTTCTGCAAATGTTCCCAGCCTCCGTGCAAGTATTCTTAACTCTTTACGCCTAATGAACAAGCACAGTTTTTTCAATGGTGAAGAAAAAGCACCAGACTTTTTTTTTTTCCTGAAAAAAAATCCCCTAAGCCCCCCGCCTGCCGGCGGGACAAACACTCCCCGCGTGGGGCTGTAGCAACGTCTGTCGGGTCCCCTCGTGTTTCATCTCCTGCGCGCGTAGAGCAAATGCTAGAGCGATTTCAGCTGATAGAAAAACAAAAATGAAAAAAAAAAAACACAAAAAACAAAAAACATGGCACGTTGCTAGTTTACAGGGTTTTGTGAGTTTAAATGCCTTATATTTAACAATCATAATTTATGACTAACTTGTAGATATTGTGGGTTCTTATTTAATTATTTTTATAGTTGTTTTGCATTTTTAATTATAATTTATTTATTTAGAAAGGATACTAATTTTTTTTATTACTCCTATTACCTCATTTTGGCGTTGTTTCTGGGAGTGGAATGCTTTGCATGCATTGGTACGATGACAAACAACTATGAATACAAAAAAAAAATTTAAATAAAATTCCGCAAACTTTATTTCGTCCAGACTATCAGGGTGTGTGATTGCAAGGTGTCCTACTGTGGTGCTGGCCTCTTTGGATACATTCCATACGAAATGCAAACCTTTGATTCTGTATGCTGTGATCTAGTGAAAAACTCCAATATAGTGACTGTATTTAGCACATATATAAATATAATTTGCACTCGTCAGCAGACTGGGGTAATCCTTTCACTTGCTGCTTTTCCTTCTTCCCTTGCCCCTCCCACAACCTCAGCCCACTCGGTCACTGTCCTCTGAGGAAGGTCACGGGGCACTGGGGTCACCGTCTCCACCCTGCTCCAACTCTCGGTGGTTCCAGACCTGGAGCCCTTCGGACAATACCAGCAGGAGCACCTGAGAGCCAAAAAGCCTGACTTATTAGCAGGAGCCTGGACCGGGGGGCCAGGAGCTTAGGTTTTCAGACCAGCTCTATGACAGACTTCCCGTGACCTTGAGCAAGTCCCGTGGCCTCTCTGGGTCTCGGTTTTCTGCGCTGGAGTGAGGGAAGAGAACTGACGGATCTTCAGGGTCCCTCTGGTTTGGATAGAATATGGCACAGATTGGTGGGGAATCTTTGCGCTGAGCTATCTTACCCCCTCAGGAGAAAAGAAAGGGAAGGAGAAAGGATGGAAGGAGGAGGAAAAGAGAGGAAAGAAAAAGAGAAGACCAGAGACAGTGGACTGAGAATTTACCTAGGGGATTTGCTCTGAGGAGACATCTGGAAGAGACTTTGTCCTTTTATTTGTAGCATCCTGTGGGTGACAGGGAGATAAGTTAGGTGACATCCCTGGATATGGGATGTGCTCTTTCATGAGGTTTGGACAGTTATTTGGAGAGCAAGCTGAAATCCATGGCTTGTTAGACGTGGGGATGGGGTATGCAGAAGAGAAGCCCCAAACTATGGTGTTTGGGATTGGCACCCCCATCCTGTGGTCTCCGGAGCCCTTGTTGTTGAGATGTCACCCATTGACAACAGATCGGGACGTGGATTTTGGAATTATGGTCTCTTCTCCCCAGCATCTCCTCCTTCACCCTCTGCCTTTGCTCCCTGGGGGCTTTGGGCAGGAGGGGCTGCTATGGAGGGCGGGGGTGGGCCTCCAGGCTCGCTGGCCCTGTAGATGGGGAGGACTTGGGGCAGTGGCGTCAAAGGCTGGCATAATGGTGAGCCTCGTGCCTTTGAGCCAAAAGGAGAGAGAAGGTTCTCACCCCCAAGAGGACCGTGTGAGTGGGCTGGGACCCTGCATGTCTGCCTTCCTCCCACCCCTCCCCCCTTCCTTCCTAGCTCATCCTCCCTCTTGTCCCTGAACATCACTGCCTTTGCCTGGTGGGGTGAGGCCCCATGGGGATGGTGCTGATGTAGGGGGAGGAAGTAGAGATGGGGATTCGCCACCCAGTCCCGCTAGGCTCGTGTGAGCCACCAGGCCGTGTGTGGGCCCGAAGCCCCAACTCTGCTCTGGCCAGGCGAGGGTGCCCGTCTCTGGGCTTCCTGCCTGCTGTCTGCCTGGCTGCCCCTTCTGCCTCCACCCTGGAGCCTTGCTTTCCTATGGAGTCCCCTGCCACCCTGGTGGGAGCATGGCCACCACACTGCCAGGCCTGGCAGACACTTCCCCCTCGGCAGGGCTCCTGGACGGGCACGCCTTATGCTGCTCTGCGGGGTCAGAGTGTGAAGGGGCCCTTTCCCCTGGCTGGCCTGTGCTCCCCGCTTGAGCCCCCTCGACACCCACCCTAACTGCCCCTTCTCCCAGCTCCACCCCTGGCCTTGGATGCGGCTCATTTTCCAGCTCTGGAGCCAGCCGCACCGGGCCCTCGAGGGGGTAAATTGGTTGCCCCTGGCAAGTGAAAGGATTATCCTCAGTGTTGATTGTCCTTTTTTGTAATCCTCCTGCTGTTCTGTTCTGTTGTGCTGTGCAACATTTTGCTACATAGACTATTTTATAGCAGAAAGCTAGAAGAATATTTATTATGAATATTAAAGCAATAGTGCATCAATGAAAAGGCGGAGACATTAGGAATTGTGTAAATGCTTAGATTCACTTTTGGTGGATTTTTTGTACTTTATTTATAACTAATAAAAATGAACTGCATTGCTAACTACACCTTACCTGTGCGGGGTGTTTATTTCTACACATATCTTTATCCAAGATACGAGATAATGTCAGGTATGTAGTTCCCCGCAACTTGTCTCATCCTCGGTCCCTTTTTCGCTTATTTCTCTTCTCCTCCTTCTCCTCCTCCTCTTCTGGTCTCATATCTATTTTTCTCTTGTACCTCTTTATCTCTCAAAGAATCTGTTTTATGGCGGTGGATCAACCATCTCATTGAACTGTTTCCTAAACATTAATAAAGGATCTTAAAGAAGGAAAGTTCCCATTTTGGCCAGTCCTCAAATGTAACCTCCTGTGCGTTTGCACTGGAGAGCTCCTCAATTTCCCCATAGGAGAGAAGGAACTTAACTTTCAGCAGTCAACACTGTGGGATTTCTGCTCCCTCGGAAGAGCCCAAGCTCACATGCTCTTTGCCTTGTCTAGAATCTGTCCTCAGAGAAGCATGGGGTCATGAAACACTGCAAACAGAACCCATATTAATGCACTTTAAAAAAAAGTAATAGATTTTATTTTTTAGAGCAGTTTTAGGTTAACAGAAAAATGAGTGTAAAGTACAGAGATTTCCGTCTACCCTCTCTCATCACCACCCCCAGTTTCCCCTTTAATTAACATCTTGCATCGATGTGATGTATTTGTTATTTTAATATAATTGATGAGCCAATATTAATACATTATTTATTTATTTATTTTTTGAGACAGAGTCTCACTGCCTTGCCTGGGCTAGAGTGCCGTGGCGTCATCCTAGCTCACAGCAACCTCAAACTCCTGGGCTCAAGCGATCCTCCTGCCGCAGCCTCCCGAGTAGCTGGGACTACAGGCATGTGCCACCATGATTTTTTTCTATATATTTTCAGTTGTCCGATTCTATATATTTATATATATTTTTAGTTGTCCAATTCGTTTCTTTCTATTTTCAGTAGAGATGGGGTCTCGCTCTTGCTCAGGCTGGTTTTGAACTCCTGAGCTCAAACAATCTGCCCACCTCGGCCTCCCAGAGTGCTAGGATTACAGGCGGGAGCCACCACACCCAGCCATTAATACATTATTATTAACTAAAGCCCACAGTTTACATGAGGCTAGCGAATGTTTAAATTCCTGTTTTGTTCAAATGAGATGAACCAAAATAGCGTCTGTAGCTTTCCGTACATTTCTATCTATGTATCTTCTGATTCATGAACCAGGGCTCCCAGGTCCTTGCCCTACCAATAGCCAGCCATGTGCATGCAGCAACTTCCCTTCCCAAGTTTTGCCAGTGGGGATGGTAGCCTAGGCTCCTTCCGGCTCTAAAATTCCACAGGTCTCTGTTTATAGGCCCTGCCTCCCTCTGTTACGTTAGTCCATTGAATCTGTTTATGTCAGGTTTAAGTCTGAAATGTCAGTTCTTGATACACTCATGGCCGAAGAATGACCAGATGCACCAAAGAAAGGCAAGCAGGAAAACGAGGTTTATTGAGGAGAGAAAGATAAGATTATACGGCAAGAGCAAGATACAGGTTTACAGAGTATGGTACATACGTGGACCAGACCCATTGTCACAGCAGGAAAAGAGCACAAGGAAGGGGCCAAAAAGGGGCCTGGTTATGGTCTGCATCTTGTTTTACTGTCCAGATTGGGAACTCCCTAGTGGCTCTGACGTCACCATGGAACCACTTTGATCGGACAATTGGGAGATGCATGACCTGAGTCTTAACTACACATGTGGGTTGTTCTACTTCAATTTCCAGACTCTATGGTACTTGTGCTGCTCAGCCCATGGGCTAGAGAGTCCTCTGCCTTCTTTTGCAGCTGGCACACTGAATTATGATTGGCAGATTCATAGGGTGTTCCCTCCACCAGGTATGGCAGTCCCTTGGGAGAGGATTAGGGTGGGGCAGGACAAAGATGAGGGTCTGGGGCCCACCCTTGTCCTTCTTCCCAGGAGGGGAAATTGCACCAAGGCAACAGCACCCTCTTTTGTCCCTAGGAGACCTGGAATCCTTCACTATCTACCTAACATTTACGCTTACAATGGAGGAAAGTCCTCGACTGCTTTCTGGGTGAGGGGAGAGGGATTCAGGGCAGCAGTTCTCTTTTGTCGGATTTTGTGTCCACTCAACACAAGAAAAATATTCAGTCTTCCTAATCTCTGTCCTTCCCTCCCTTCCCATTGCAGTGTCCAGGGGGAAAGAGGTTTCTCAGAAAACATCCAGGCACAAGCTGGGGCAGAATGTGTCCTCACCTCGCCAACCCACAGGCCTCTTGGGTGCCTCCCAGCCCTGCTTTCCTCCCACAGCCCCCCAGCCACACCCAACCTGCCCCACAACCTCACACCCGGCTTCTAGCTTGGGCTTTTCCCCAGCGCTCCAGCCCTGGAAGCCCCTCCCACCCAGGCAAGTGGAACACAGAAGCATTCTCTTGCCAGGCATTTTTCCTGTCCCCACTCCCTTTGGTCTCAGTTACATGCCCTATTTAGCAGCATTAAACCCTGCAAATAACACATCTTCACTCATACTTGCCTAGCACTGAGAGGCCTTCTGTCCTGGCATCTCCCCCGTGTCCCCTCTTTGGTCTATTTTATATATGGAGCTTCCATCGACGTTTCGTTTGACAAAAAGCCCTGCTCTTGGGCTTCCCACTTGCTGTGTGACTTTGGGCAAGTTACTTAAACTCTCTGTGCTTCAGTTTCTTGATCTATAATATGGGGATAATTATAGTATCTGCCTTATAGACCTTGCCTGAGGCTGAGATACCCCTATCTGTTCCCTGGAAAACCCAGATCTTGTCCTTGCTCAGAACATTTGGGGGTGCCTATGAGCAGTTGATGCCTGGTGCCAGGCCCTGCAAAGGGGCTGGGAGTAATGGGGATGCCTGCTCAGGATGGACACAGCAGGAGCCCACAGGAATGGGGCACCCATAGTCTTGTCTGACATCATCCGTTCATACCCCACAAATCAGAATTCAAAGAAGAGGTGTGTCTGGACTGAGCTGAGTTTACTGGTATCAAAATCTTGGATGAAAAGGGTTGCTCAGTCAGAGAACTGAGAAAATAACATTAGCAGCTTTTGTTTAACCTACTTAAGAGCAAGAGTGCTTTTTAGATTTTGGTGCAACAGTTTGTATGTAAATAGCTTGTGCTAATTGCAAATGAGTCTTATCTTTTCTTTAAAGTGGACCCTCAGGGATACTTGGAAATACTTTGTTAGCAGTTACTCCAAAGCAATATAATTACCGTTCTCTCCAATATTCTTTAATACAGACGGTGTCTCTAAATCAGGTGGGGAAAGATGGAGCTGATATAAAACCTTGTCATTCACAAAGCCATCCTTATAAGGAAGAGCTTCGGAGCCCTGTGAGCCAGCAATACCCAAGGGGGCTTGGGGAGGGAGTGAGCCGCTCTTACAAGGACTGCAGGGAAAGGAAGGGAGGTGCTGGGGGAAGAAGAGACCCTCCCCTTCCTTTGTCTTCTTCACCGAGAGCCCTAATGAGGGTGTTGGCCAGAGGAGAGGTGGCATTCAAGCACCTCCTGCCCATCACGGACTGTGGACTACGGTGTTGGGGTGAGACTGGTAAGGGGGCCTTTCCAAGAAAAGGTCTGTTCACTCTCACCACGCTGGCTGTGGAGTCCCAGCCTTAGCATTAGGGCTGTTGGGGTACGGAGCTCTGTAGGGGCTACAGGTAAAAGAATATCTTTCTGCTGGGGCCAGGACAAGAGGCCCTTGCTCTATAGTACCAGCCCCGCTCTCGCACGAGCCTAAGGTTGGGCATCTCCTTTAACTTTGCTCCCCTGGGCCTTTGCTCGCCTCCGCCTAGTGTGTGCCCTGCTTTCTGCCCTGTCACTAGCATGAGGATTTATTGAAATGCAAAGCCCAGGCCAGGGAGGATGGGGTAAGACTTGTAAGGAGGCCAATTCCTGGGGGCTTCTCCTGGGTGTCCCTCATTCCTGCCTCAGAGTAGATGGCAGGGATGGGACAGCAGCCAGGCCTTGGGATGGCAATTAGCTGAGAATAGAAGGTAGCAGGTGGTCAGCCTTTTTCCACCCGTCTCCCCAGGACCTCATAAGTGGTTCTCCCCTCTCCTTTGCCTATAGCCTCAGCATGGTGTGTAGAGCAGAAGGACGACTGCAGGGCCTCAAACAATGTAACTTGCTCAGGCCCTGGCACCTCCTAGGGAAAGTCAGCACCCAGCCCCAAACAGCAGGCTCGTCCTATAACACAGCAGAGTTGGGACCCGGCTGATGGTAAGTTCTGCAAGACTCCTGGCACCCCTCCCCAGCCCCCTCCCTCCCCATGCACCTGCTCCCACCTCCTCCACCGGTGCCCCAAGTCCTGCTCCACGAGGGGTCCCATCCCATTCAAGCACTCAGAGTGCAGAGGGCATCCTTCAGATGGCGTGGTTCAAGCCCAGCCTTGCCCTGTGTGACCCTCAGTGAGTCAGAGGCCCTCTCTCGTCCTTAGTTCTCAGGTCTGCAGAACAGGAAGGCTGGGCTAATGTGGGGCCTCACTGCAGATCTGTGTTCACCTTGTGTGCCATAAATAATATAGGGTGTCTTCCGGCTCCAGGAGGTTCCCCTCCAGTGAAGGCTAGTCTCTAGTCTCTCACTGGTACCTGAAATTCTTAACGGATTCTAATTCCTTTGAATAAACCAGTATTACCTGTATTGTTAAAAATGGAAGATGTATTGGAGGTGTGTTTTTATTTATATGTCTCTGAACTTGTGGCTGTAAGGGTTTGAAGTGGCTTATGATAATACATAAAGGGCTTTTATACACATATTTATAGTTATGTACTTATCTAAAACCAGGATGTAGAAAATAAAAGTTGGCGAGAGCTCTGTTCAAATTTGAAGATTAAACTCCTTTGTTTTGGAAGCTTCACTTAAAGGACCGCAAAAGAATAAGAAACACTTCAATCCACCAGGCCTAGGAGACAAGAGATGTCAACAAAATGTTTCAAGATGAAAGAGGAAGGAGGAGATGAAACTGATTAGCGGAGAGAACAAAACTGGCATCTCTTAGCCCCACGGCTCAAGGAGCTGACGTGAAAAAAGTGTCTGGAGCATTACAGGAACTAGAAATCTCTAAACGGGGTTTGGAAGGGTGGGGGATGAAGAAGCTCTTCTGATGAAGACAGGGGGATTGGTTGAGAGCCTAAGGAGCAGTTAGACCCTTGGATCCCTTTCCCACCCCCAGCCAGGAGTCTACCCACCTCATCCCATTTCCACACAGTCGAGATGGCATGTACATGCCGTGTACACTGGCAGCATCATTTGGGATCGAAACCCAGCAGCCCAGGGTGAGCTGGAATGTTCCTTTGCCTGAGTGTACAGTGTGGCTACTCAGAGTTGTAAGAGCATCATCATGATGTCCTATAAATGTTAAGCTATTTACACAGGGTTTTGCCAGAAGAGATGGGAGAAGGGATTCATTCAGCCTTATCAGTTACTAGAAGGAGTCTGCTCCCTGGGCTGGAGAGCATCCTGGGAGCCTATGCCAAGGGCAGGCTGCAAGGGCAACAGCCCAGAGCTTTGCAAAGGCCGAGGGCATCAGGATAGGCAAGGTCAAGCTATGTGCATGGTCAGGGAATAGGGGTACAGCTGGGAATACCGGGGGAGAGGAAGCTGGGAGGATGCTGGAGCGGGTGTTCATCTCTGTGATTAAGCCCGGGGCAGCCCTGTTTCATCTCATTACTTCTGAAGCTGAAGTTTCCTGGCAACCTCTCCTTCCAGAGTGCTGGGGTGTTCCCAAAGACAGCAGGATCTCTCCAAGAAGAGAAAGTCTCAAGCTTCAGATTCTTGTCCTTGTTAGAGTCACAGTTGGCCAGAGCAAGAAAGGAACTAGGAGAGCATCCAGTCACTAGAGCCACAAGCCTAGTAAGTAGTAGGGTTGAAACTGAGGATAATGACTGTTAAAACACTTCCTAAACTCTTACTGCGTGCCAGACACCATGCTCAGCTGTTTACATGACATGCCCCGTTCATCTTTATAATGATCCCTATGACACTGGGATCATCTTCAGTTTTCAGGGGAAAGGGAAAGTTTTCAGGGCAGTTCCATGACTTGCCCAAGGTCACACAGCTAAGAAGTAAGGGTGGGATTTGAACCCAGACTCGAGAACCCTCAACTCTTGCCTCCTACTGCTCTCCTAGAACCTAGGTCTCTGAGTTATAGTTCTTGGCCCTTGGCATTATTCCAAGGATGTCCAGGGATGCTCAGGGGAAGTGGAAGACTCACAGAGAGTCTCAGAGAGATGATATACTCCTCAGAGTATATCATCAAAGATGCTGCATCTGAAAGGGAAACCTCATACACTGTTGGTGGGGATGTAAATTAGCGCAACCATTTTGGAGAACAGTATGAAGGTTCCTCAAAATACTAAAAATGGAACTACCATATGACCCAGAAGTCCGACTGCGAGATATATATCCAAAAGAAAGGAAATCAGTATAACAAAAAGATATCTGCACTCCCATGTTTATTGCAGCACTGTTCACAATAGCCATGATCTGGAATCAACTTAAGTGTTCACTTGCAACAACATGGATGGAACTGGAGAACATTATGTTAAATGAAATAAGCCAAGCACAAATCTTACAGAAAACAAATCTCACATGTTCTTACTCATATGTGGGAGCTAAATATTAAAAACAACTGATCTGATGGAGGCAGAGAACAGAATGGTGGTTGCCAAAGACTGGCAAGGGTAGCAGGGAGGGTAGGATAAAGCGGCGATGGTTAATGGGTGCGAAAAATATTGTTACATAGTTAGAATGAACAACATTTGATAGCACAACAAAGTGACTATGGCCAAGAATAAGTTATGGTATACTTTAAAATAACTAAAAGACTGGAATTGGAATGTTCCTAACACAAAGAAATGATGAATGCTTGAGGTGACAAATATCCCCAACTACCCTGATTTGATTAATACACATTGTATGCCTGTATCAAAACATCACATGTACCCTGTAAACATATACAACTATTTTGTATACATAATGTTTAAAAATTAAAAAATGTTAAAAAAGAGGCTCTATCTCTCCCCTGGACATGAGACTCCTATTCAACTGCCTGACCACATATCTACCTAGATGTCTAAGAGACAGCTTACTACAAACTCCTGGTCTCTCCTCACCATACAAAATGAAACAAAGCAGTTAAGCAAGATGAAAGCCTCTGCTTCTCTCATAGTCTTCTTTATCACAAGAAATGACAATCCCATTCTTCCAGGTGCCCAGGTAAAAATTTTTTGTCAATATTGACTCCTTTCTTGGTCTCACATCTCACATTCAGTCCATCAGTAAATCCTGTGGCTCTGCCTTCAAAATAGACCCAGAATCTGACCACTTTGAACTACAGTTGACCCTCCGTATTCATGGGGGATTGGTTCCAGGACCCCTGCAGATACCAAAGTCTATGGATGCGCAAGTTCCTTAGTCTGTATCGTGAGTTTTGCATACATGGGTATAGAGGGCTGACTATACTATCGCTGCTACCACCTTGGTCTGAGCCACTTTCATCTCTTGCTTGGACTACTGCAATAGCCTCCCAGCAGGCTTCCTGCTTCTATTCTTAATGTAGCAACCCTAGTGGTCCAGTTAAAATGTAAGTTAGATGATGGCATTCTCTACTTACACCCTCCAATAGCTTCCCATTTCTTTCAGAGCACACGCCAGAGACCTTCAAGTGCTTAGGAGGTCCTACAGGGCTTATCACTGCTCTGACCTTATCTCCCACTGGCTTCATTTAGTTCATGCTGCTTTGCCACACTGGCCTCCTTGAAGTTCCTCCAACATTCCAGGTTTGCCCTTGCTTTCCCTTTGCTTAGAGTGCTTTCCTCTCAGATGTCTACATGGCATTATCTTCTCTTATTTAGGAATTTATTTACTCAATATCAATTTTTTACCACCTGATTTAGAGTTGCAACCACTTCCCAACCCCACCTGTCTCTTTTCTGTACTTTATTTTTCTTTATCATGTATTTCCATCTGACATACCATAAAGGTATTTATTTGTTTGTTTACATCTGTTTCCCCCAGTTAGAAGGTAAGCTCCATGAGACCAGGATTTTTATCTCCTTTGCTTGCCACTGTACCTCCAGCATTTCCTGGCATACAGTAGATGCTCAATACATATTTACTGAATGAAATAATGACCAGGAGTGACCTCTAGTGAATGGCTCTAGGCTAGACCAGAAATCCTGGTGTTGCCTTTCTCAAGCTCTGACAATATATAGAAGATCCCTGAGGCAAAGAGTTCAATGGGGTCCCCTGAATAATCTTCAAATAGATGCAACCAAAAATGGTCTTTCTTCAAGGCACATTATAGTCAAACTGTCTAAAATCAAAGACAAAGAGTAAACTCTAAAAGCAATAAGAGAAAAGCATCAAGTCACATATAAGGGAATCGACATGAGACTAACAACAAATTTCTCAGCAGAAACCTTACAGGCCAGGAAAGAATAGGATGCTATATTCAAAGTACTTAAAGAAAAAAACCTGCCAACAAACACTGCTTCAACCAGAAAATCTATCCTTCAAAAATGAAGGAGAAATAGTCTTTCCCAAGCAAGCAAAAACTGAGGGAATTCATCACCACTAGACTGGCCCTGAAAGAAATGCTTAAGGGATGTTCATGTGTGAAAGCAAAAGGATAATATCTATCATCATAAAAACACACAATACCATAAAACTCACTGGTAGAGCAGATACACAAATGAGAAAGAGAAAAAAGTCAAACATTACCACTATAAAAAACCCACCAAATCCTAAAGATAAACAGTAAAAGAGGAAGAAAGGAACAAAGGATGTACAAAACAATCAGGAAACAAGTGACAAAATGACACAAGTAAGCCCTCTTCTATCAATAACAACCTTGAATGTAAACAGTTTAAATTCCCCATTTAAACTCCACACTGACTGAATGGATTAAAAACAAGATCCAACTATATCCTGCCTGTAAGAAACCCACTTCACATGTAAAGACATACATAAACTGAAAGTGAAGGGATGAAAAAATTCCATGCAAATGGAAACCAAAAGCATGCAGGAGTAGCTATACTTATATCAAATAAAATAGAATTTAAGCCAAAAAATATAAAAAAGACAAAGTCATTATCTAATCATAAAGGGATCAATTCAATAAGAGGATATAGCAATTCTAAATATATATGCACCCAACACCAGAGCACCCAGATATATAAAGCAAATATTATTAGAATTAAAGAGGGAAATAGACCCCATTACAATAATAATTGAGGACTTCAAAAGTCAATTGCCAGCATTGGGCAGATCCACCAGACAGAAGATTCACAAATAAACACTGGACTGGTCCCAATAAAATTAAAACAATCAAAATCATATCAACTATCTTCTCCATAGTAATGGAAGTCCTAGATAGGACAATCAACCAAGAGAAAGAAAAAAAGAATCCAAATTGGAAAAGAAGAAGTCAAACTGTTCCTCTTTGCAGAAAACACAATCTTATATACAGAAAAATCTCAGGATTCCATCAAAAAACTTTTAGAACTGAAAAGTAAATTCAGTAAAATTACAGGATACAAAATCAACATGCAAAAAGCAGTAGCATTTCTATATACCAATAATGAACTAGCTTTTCAAGAAAGCAATCCTATTTACAACAGCTAAAAAATATATGTAGGAAGAAATTTAACCAAGGAAATGAAAGATCTGTATGAGGAAAACTTCAAAACACTGTAGAAAGCAATTGAAGAGGACATCAAAAAAATGGAAAGACAACCCATGCTCATGTATTGGAAGAATTAATATCATTAAAATGATCATACTGTCCAGAGAATTCTACAGACTCAATGCAATTTCTGTCAAAATACTAATGACATTCTTCACAAAAATAGAAAAAACAATCAAACAATCCTAAAATTCATATGAACCACAACAGAACTTGAATAGCCGAAGCAATATTAAGCAAAAAGAGCAAAGCTAGAGGCATTGCACTATCTGACTTCAAAATATATTACAAAGGTATAGTAACCCAAACAGCATGGTATTGTCATAAAAACAGACACACATTGACCAATGGAACAGAATAGAGAACCCAGAAATATATCCACATATTTACAGCCAACTGATTTTTGACAGAAGTATCAGGAACATGCATTGAGAAAAGGATACCCTCTTCAATAAATCGTGCAGAGAAAACTGGATATTCATATGCAGAAGAATGAAATGAGACCCCTATATCTCACCATACACAAAAATCAATTCAAAATGGATTAAACACTTTGACATAAGACCCCAAATTATGAAACTACTAGAAGAAAATATAACATAGGGGAAACACTTCAGGACGCTTCAGGTCTAGGCAAAGATTTTATGGCTCAGACTTCGAAAGCACAGGCAACAAAAGCAAAATTAGAGTAATGGGACTAAATTAAACTAAAAAGCTTCTGCACAGCAAAGAAAAAAATCAACAGAGTGAAGAGACAACCTGTGGAATGAGAAAAAACGTTTACAAACTGTTCATCCAAAAGGGACTAATAGCCACCATATACAAGGAACTCAAACAACTCAATACGAAAAACCCAAATAATCCCATTAAAAAGTGGGCAAGGGAACGGAATAGATCTTTGTCAAAAAAAGACATACAAATGGCCAAGAAGCATGTAAATAAGCTCGACATCACTAATCATCAGAAAAATGAAAGTCAAAACTGCAATGAGATATCATTGCACCCAGTTAGAATGGCTATTATCAAAAAGACAAAAACCAAATGCTGGCGAAGATGTGAAGGAAAGGGAACTCTTATACACTGTTGGTGGAAACATGAATTAGTATAGCCATTATGAAAAACAGTATGGATGTTTCTCAAAAATAAAAACAGAACTGCTATATGATCCAGCAATACCACTACTGGGTATTTACTTATCCAAAGGAAAGGAAATCAGTATATCAAAAAGATACCTGGGCCTCCATGTTTATTGCAGCACTATTCACAATGGCCAAAATATGGAATCAACCTAAGTACCCATAAACAGATGAATGGATAAAGAAAATGTGTTATATATACACAATTGAATACTATTCGGCCTTAAAAGTGAATGGAATTCTGTCATTTGCAGCAACTTGGCTGGAATTGGAGGCCATTATGTTAAGTGAAATAAGCCAGGCACCAAAAGACAAATATTGCATGTTCTCACTTATATGTGGGCGCCAAAATAGTTGATCTCATGGAGGTAGAGAATAGAATGATTGACACCAGAGGCTGGGACGTGTGTGTGTGTGTGTGTGTGTGTGTGTGTGTGTGGGCGGGGGGTATGAAGAGACGTTGGTTAACGGGTTAAAAACATACAATTAGAAGGAATAATTTCAAGTGCTTGATAGGACAGTAGGATAACTATAGACAATAATAATTGATTCTATATTTCAAAATAGTTAGAAGAGAAGATTTGAAGTGTTCCCAACACAAAGCAATGATAAATATTTGAGGTAATGGATATACCCTGATTTGACCATCAATTTTTGTGTATCAATAAAAAAATGTGAAGCACAGTGCCTAGGAGGGGTGGGTGGGTGACGGGGAGTCTCCAGGAAGAGAGGACGGCTTAAGCAGAAGCACGGCAGAGGGGACAGTGTGTGTGGCATTGCTGGAGGACACCATGTTGGGCACAGAGCTATAGGCAGCTTGCTGAGATGGACGTGCCCAGGTCCCAGGGATTTGGAGAACCGGGTGAGCTTGGGGTCGAAGGCACCAAGGTAGGTAAGAAAGTGCACCTGAATGAACCAAAGGTAGTAAGAGTTTTGTATGGAGTTTTCGCAGCAACAGTTTCATGAGTTCCCAACAAGTCCTCTGGGGAAAGCCAAGCAGGCAATGCAGGAAGGGAGGCAGGAACGCTGACTAAGGCCATGGGGATGCGGCTGTGCCAGGCCTGCCCTGCCACAACAACAGTGAGTCAACGTCTGCAGAACACATCAGCAACAGGACAACAACAGGCTCTTCCTATGCCAGTTCTGGCTGCATCAACAAGACAACAGTTGCCACATTCCACAGTGACACCGCTATGCAGCGCTTGCTAGAGAGACATGGCAGAGAACTGGTTGGGTCTCTGGACAGCGCATCCTCCTCCAGGTTATGAGGGAGGCTGGAGAGACTGTGGGGCGGGGGGAGTGGGGACTAGCGAAGGACATTCAGAGAGAGCTGAGTGCCTCCTTCCTCTTGGCTGCCCTTTAATCCCGGGCAATTGGGTCTTCAACAGAGCTATTTGCAGAGGACGTGTATCCACCTCAGTTGAGGTCACAGTGGCCTGCCCCTCTGGAGAATTCGTAGGGGTGAGAGATGGGCTTGCTGGCCATTGCAGAGAGATGAGTGGCCTGAATGTCTAGAGTTTCAGAGCAAAGGGTGCCGGAGGAACTCTTGTGGAGTGTTTTAGATCCCAAACAAAAGGACAGTGTGGGGGATGGGAGGAAGCTCGGTTTTAAGTTTGATGTTTTGACCCTTGTATTGGGACTGTACATTTAGATTATAGAATAGAGATGGACTTTGTGACTTAAAGGGTTTATTGGACTTTTTATTATCTAAGGGAGTCCAGAGGAGTTGGGGGGCTTGTCTAAATTTTCATCCAGGCACAGGGGAAGAACCGGCTCCACAGAAAGAGATGAAAATAAAGCTATTTAATGATTCCTTCTTTCTCCTCCTCCTCCTCCCTCGTGAGTCCTGCTTGTTCAGCCTGGCGGCTATACTCACCATTTCATGCAGGCACTGTGCAAATGGACCAAGGGGTTGAAAAAATAAAGAAAAAAAAGTAATGTATGCGCTGAATTAAAATCAAATACCTATTAACTCGTCTAGTCCTCATAATAACCTATAATGTAGGCATTATTATCATTCTATTTTACAGACGAGGAAACTGAGACCCAGAGAGATGAAATAACATGCCCAAAGACTCAGCTGCTAAGAAGCAGAACTGGGATTCGAACCCAGGCAGGCTGCCCCCAGAACCTGTGGTTTAACCAAGAGATCTCTGAGAGCTGCCTGAACTTGCTGCAGAGTCCTGAAGCCTCACTGAGAGTTTAGACTTGTCTGGGATAGAGGGTGTAGGTGACACAGTAGGGCAGCAGAAACAGTGGCACTGGGGTGCCCTCTTGTAGAAAGACTCCTTGGCCTGATCCTCCTTGCTGCTGTCCTTCTCTCTGCAGGAAAATCAGAAGTTAAGTGCTGAGCTCTGCCAGGTTTTGTTGTGTGTTGCCAGACTCCTTCGTGACTGTCAGTCGGGGAGTGTGTGTGCCCTTGTGTGTATCTGCGTGCATGCCCAAATGTGCAGATCTGCTGCGGCCTCTTCATCAAGGTCACGTCCCCCTTGATGGCGGAGACCACCATGTCTTCATTTTGCTCCCAATGCCCTCTCGGCTGGCAGTCCGAACATTGCCCACAGAGAGCCCAGGCGCTACCCAACCATATAACCCAAGGTCCCCGCTTTCCCTCCCAGCCTTCTCGTGTAGTGGCGACCAGGCTGTTGCAGGTGCCGTCCCATCCCCGTTGGGCCGAGTCCCGGCTGTGTAATCAGAGGCTGGATAACCAGCAGGCATTTGCCATGTGTTCTCTGTAAAGTGATGGAAAGAATGATCTACTTTTCACAGGCTCATAAATCCCCCAGCAAACACACTTCCTCCTGATGTTTTCCTCCATTTGCCCCTGGATTTATTGAAACTGGGGAAGACATACATTTCTTAGCAAGCAGATGCCAAGAGGAGTTCTTTATGAGGCCCGGTTGGTAATAATTTAATTAGCCCGGCATTTTCAGGGAAAAGTGTTAATTAGTTTTTGCCTAAAATATACCGTCTTGATGGTCTCTCTTTCCCCACTCCTATCCCTTGGGTGAAGCCCCAATCTCCCAACCACACTCTGTAGCAAGTCCCAGCCTGGCATCGCTGTGATTATGGGAAAAGGAACTGCAAGAAGTTATTTTTGGGCAGCCACAGATTGTGACACATGCTGACTGTGACTCCTGTAGGTCCAAGAGACTGGGAGTGGGGTGGGGAGAAGGACCCCGCAAAGAGTCACCCACGCATAGTGGGCTCCGAAGGACCTCGAAGCTCTCAGTGGCCTGATGGCCTCCAGTGCGCTCCTGGAGGGACAGGGCTGCTGCCCACCAAGGCAGAGGGTGGGAAGGTGTCCTTAAAGGCCTCTCAGTGACCGGGTGGCAAGGGCGCCACCAGCCGCTCAGGCAGAAGGGAAGAGGTCTCTCCAGGTGAGGCCGTCCCCCCGCTTCTTGTCCAGCCACCTGCCGCAGTTGAAGATGGTGGCCACGCCGGTGCTGGTGTTGGTGACCTCCACCTTGTCCACCAGCCAGCCCGAGCAGTAGCCGCTGCTGTCGTGCTCCAGGCGCACCTTGCGCAGCTCGCCCAGCTCCAGCGTCTCCAGGAAGAAGCGGTCGGTGCTGCCGCGCTCGAACAGGTTGCGCATCTTCTGCTTCAGCTCGCGCTTGCCCGTGTCCCCGTTGGCCCCGAAGATGGTCACAAAGACGTTGGCGTCGGTGCCCGCCCCTGGCTCATAGCCCGTGGTCACGATGACCTCGTATTTGACGGACACCAGGCTCTGGATCTTGCTGGCAAAGCTCTCGGTCGTCTTGGTGACCTCGAATACCTTGAAGTACTTCCTTTTCCTCTTGAGGGGGATGAGGCAGTCGCAGTTAAAGAAATACCTGGCAGGGAGGTGGGAGAGAGGCAGGGAGGGGCTCAGCTGACGCTGGCCAAAGTCACATCCTGTCCCTGGAAGCCCCTAGTCATCCACAAATGAGTCCTTGCCTAGGTGACAGGATATTGGAGCTGGAAATGTCTGGGCTAAAATGTGAGTGCAAGGTCTTGTTTAAGTTGAAATTCACAGCAGAGGGGCATCACCATCCTTCTGGTTGTTCCTTGATTATTATTATGATTATTATTTTTTGAGTCAAGGATCTCATGCTGTTGCACAGGCTAGAGTGCAGTGGCATCATTATAGCTCACTGCAACCTCAAACTCCTGGGCTTGAGCCACCCTCCTGCTTCAGCCTCCCAGGTACCTGGGACTACAGGTGCACACCTCCATGCCCAGCTAATTTTTCTTTCTTTCTTTCTTTTTTTTTTTTTTTGTAGAGATGGGGTCTTGCTCTTGCTCAGTCCGGTCTCAAACTCCTAGCCTCAAGCAATCCTCCCACCTCAGCCTCCCAGAGTGCTAGGATTACAGGCGTGAGCCACCATGACCAGCTTCTCCTTAATTCTTCTACTTCTTCCCCTGCCCCCACCTCCCACAATCCATATCCAATCCATAAGCAAATCCTGTTGACTCTATCTTTAAGAAATATCCAGAACCAGCCCCCTTGAAAATACTGCCCAGTATCTCACTATCTGCTCTGCTGCTACTCTGGTCCAAGTCACCATCATGGTCTACCTAGAAAATATCGAGAGCCTTCTAACTGGTCTCCCCACTCCTTGCTACCCATGGCCATATCTCTACACAGCAGCCACATGATCCTGTTGAGATGAAGCCCACGTATGTCATCCCTCTGCTCCGAACCCTCCGCTGGCTTCCAGGTCAAGTCAAAAGCAAAGGCTTTCTACTGGCCTGCTAGACCCCTCATGACCAGACCTCCCCGACCTGTTGCCTGCTCTTCTCCCAGCTCTCTCCACTCCCACCTGCTGACACCCTTGCTCCTTCAAAGGGACTGATTAATGTTTGCAGCTGGTGTTGTCACCTTCAGAGGAAACCGAATCCAGAGTGACAATCCCAGACAGAGCAAAGTGGAAATGTGACTATAGAACCTGTGCTCCCAAATCCCTTGCACTTGGCTGAGTTGATCTATGAGTGTGTGTGTGTGTGTGTGTGTGTGTGTGTGTGTGTGTGTGTGTTTTCATGGACTGCAGAGTACAAGGGGCAAGAGAAAATCCTCTACTGAAGAAGCCACCACAAGCAAAAGCAAGTCCAGGGCCAGGAGAAATGGTCTTGGACCAAGAAGTTCCCCCTAACCTTACCTTGCACATACCCAGTTTTAGCCTCTGGGTAATGGCAGTGAGTCCAAGACTTAAAAGGAGAAAGCCAGAAGGCACAATGGGAAAATGCTACACTGGGCATAAAAGGGCCTGGGGTCTGCCCCTGTCCTGCCACCTACCACCTATGTGACTTTGGACAAATCACATCCCTTACCCAGATCTTGATTTTCCCGTTGGCGAAGTTAGAGGTTTGGACTGAACAATTGCTATGGTTTCTTCCCACTCCAGTTTGCTGATATTTTAAAAGCTTTGGAAATAAGCAGTCCTGGCACTGGCTAATGACTTTAGGAATGCACCACCGAAAGGGTGTGCCCAATGGTGCAAAATCAAGCCCTATTTTACATGAAAATTTTATATGAAAATTCTTAACAGCAAAAAGAACTCGGCTTTCTGCATGATTACTCAATGCCAGGGCTTTGCATTCTTGCATCTCATTAGCTTCCATGACAACCTGATCATCATCCTCCCATTTCACAGAAGGGAGAACTAAGGCTTGGAGTAGAAAAGCCACTGTTTAAGGTGACCCTGAGCCAGGGCCTGCCTGGCCCCTGAAGAGTGAGCCATTTAAAGACATTCCACAGGAAATCCTTATTCTGTTTTGAGATCTTTCTTCCTCTAATTTATCGCATGATAAATTTGGATTGTTGTTACATACCACAATTTCTTAGAGGGGGACATACTTGCATTCTTTGTTATAAAATTCTTTTAAAATGTATTTCTTTATGCATATGCCCACTTATATACATACTTCTATATAAGTATACAAGTCATCTGATCATAGGCATGCTTTTTTAAATGCACTTTTTCTTTTTTGCTTCCCTTTTGCTTGGCTCTATCTCCTTCTTTCTCTTTCCTCACTGCTTTAGCATCCCGTTACCTCAGATAACCCATGCAACAGTTGAGGGTGTAGCCTGCCAAATTCCCTCCATTCCACCCAATCCTGCACAGAACCACATATACATAGACATATGGGGATGTCAGTGTTCCCTTTACAAAATGGCATCATATAAGACATGTTTTCTTGTGTCTTGCTTTTCTCACCCAACAATACTTCCTGGGAGTTGCTCCAAGTCATCTGGTATGCATTTAATTCATTATTTTTGAGGGCTGAAAAATATTCCCTGGTGTAGCTATAAGGAAATGTTGTCTAATAGACATAAGATCACCAAAATGCGGGCCTTAAGGGCCTTGTGGAGCCCAGGCTCTAGCTGGGGAAGGACACAGAGCAGGGTGGCCAGCCAGAATAAAGGCAAAAGTGGAGAATAATGAGCACAAAGAAACGCTCTATATTTAAAACCACGTATAATATGAATACACTTCTGTGAACATTGCATATGTGAGATATTAGAAAAATGCTAGAGAGTGTCAGGTCATCAAAATGCTCATGGCGGGGCCATCTCTGATAAGTAAGGCTCTAGGGAATTGTTACTTTCTTTTATATATTTTTCTGTATACTTAAATTTTTATAATGATTATGTATTAGAGATGCTGTTGGGATGAAGCAATACAGGTGTTTGCAGTTTTAAAAATAAAGGCCTCTCCATGTGTCCTTCCACTGAAATCCTGAGGATACTACTGACAAATGAGAACAGGTCAGAAATGTAAAAAGGAAAAGAGGGGTTGGAATTGGAAAGGGTTGGAAGATGGAAATTTGGAGGTTGTTGTGTTTATAAGCGATTGAGCTTAGATTCATATTTAATTCATGGGAATCCAAATGCGGGTGACGTGGTGGTTGGAAGGGAGCCGGGCGCGCACGCGCAGTGTTAATTGAGTGGTGTTATGATGCAGACTGTAGGTGCCCTCCAGGACAAGGCCGCGTGAGTCGCCACCAGGACTAAACGCACCTGCAAAGGTCCCCTCTGGATGAAGGCAACATTTCTGGGAGAGACAGGTTTTCATCCATCAAAAACCACAGGTGTGAGACCTATGCAGTTGAGGGTGGGCTGAGGCATGACTTCTGAGAGCTCCCAGGATGAACCCCCTGCCGTTCTGCCCCTACCCCAGACCCTAGAGAGTATCTAGCTCTCCCACCAAAGGCGTGTGAGGCACAGAGAGGTGAGGAGAAATTGCCTGAGGCCACACAGCTGACCAGGTGACAACTCTAGTACCCAGGGGCCTTTGCCTCTTCCCTCCTGAGACTAGGAGGTGCCAGGTGGTGCTGAGAGCTCTCTTGCACAGCCAGTATTGTGAGTTTAAAGGTAACTCAAGGGTGACTTTTACTTTATTTTGTTTTGGGCAGTTTGCAGGGGAGCTGTACCAGCAGCCACAATCTCTGTGGATGCGAGGCAGTACAAGCAGCAGAAGGGGCTTTGAGCTGGCCCTGACTTGCTGGGAGAGTCATTCGCTCTTCTGGGCTGGTCTCCCAGCTCTCAAATCCTCATCAGTGTTGGGTCCTATCAGCCACACCCAGCAACTCCTACAGGATTTATTGTACCCAGGCTGCGTTTTCTCTAAAAGAACAGCAAATAATGTCGCAGCCCCAAAGGGAAGCTACTATGGACTGAATTGGGTTCCCCCTGTCCCCAACTCATATGTTGAATTGGGGGGAAGCTGAAACCCCCAATGTATTTGGAGATAGGAGCCTTTGAGAAATATTTAGGTTTAGATGAGGTTATGAGGGTGGGGCCCTTATGATGGGATTAGTGCTCTTACAAGAAGAGGAAGAGAAACCAGATCTCTCTTTCTGCCATGTGAGGACATGGGGGAAGGCCAGGAAGAGAGCCCTCACCAGAAGCCAACCATAATGGCACCTGGTCGCAGACTTCCAGCCTCCAGATCTGTAAGAAAGCATTTCTATTGTTTAAGCCACCCAGTCTCTGGTATTTCACTATGGCAGTCTGAGCAGACTAGGACAGAAGTTCAGAGATCAGAACACTTTCTTGTCCAATTCCCAAAGGGGAAGCTTTGGAAGTCGGGGGAACCCAAATCCAGGGACCCTGCAAGCCCCAGGCTGAGCCTACACAGACATTGCTTTGAGAAGCCTGGGTTCCTGAGGGCCAGAGCCTACAGCTGAGAAAACCGCCTGTGTCCAGCAGGCCTGCACCTGGCTGCTGCTCCTGTGTGGGCGGTGGCCACTTTCCCTAGTGCAGGAAAGGCTCTGGGGTGTGAAATGAGCAAAGCCAGCCCCGGGGAGAGGGCATGGTGGGGTGAGGGGCTGGCAGTGGTTCTGGGTGGGACATCCCGGCAAGCCTGGCCTTGTGAGCTGAGCACTCAGCTCTCACTCACTCTTCTGCAAGCATTGACCTTGGCTTCCCCTCGCCACCCCTCCCTGCTTCCTTCTTGGTGTCTTTACTGCCTTCTAGAGCCTCAGGGCTCTTGCTGGCTTCCAATGTGATTACCAAGTGGTTTTAATTGGACAAATTGATGGCTGTGACTATGTTGCCCAGGTAACTAAGACCCTCAATCCTGCAGAAATGGCCTGAGTTTCCAGAAGGCCCTGACAGGACAAATGCAGAGCCCCGTATCTGGGGCACTGGGAGACAGGTGGGCCATTGGATCACCCCAGCTTGTCTCCGGTCTCTACTCTGCCCTCATGGATGGTGGGTTTTCACCATGACTGTGTAAACAGCAGGCTTCAAAGCTGTATTTCTTTGTCATTATAGAGTGAGGGAAGGGGAAGGCAAGGAAAGTCTGCTGTCTGGCACTGTTTGCCTTCCTCAGCGTTCTTCCAAGGAAGCATCCCTGGATTCCAAGGCTGGGTACACTCAAGGTCATCTGGTCTAGTCCCCTGCCTCTGGTGGTAGACGGACAGTTCAGAGAGCTTCAGAACAATACAGCTGCCTCTTCCCTTCCTGCCTTGTAGGCCTCCTGACTGGGGTGACCTCGGCCCCAAAGGGAACACCTCCCCACCCCCCATCCTCTTGTACTGAGAGGCTCGAAACATACACATTGCCATACTCCATCTCGGTGATGGTGATGGTCTTGACGTGCCAGACCAGCTCTCTCTTGGGGATGAACCGGTCCTCCCTGGCGAGGTGGCCCACGCAGAGGGAGGTGATGTCCCCCAAGTAGACGCTGTCAAACTCGAATGTGTCTGTGGTCCCCCTGCGGGAAACAAAGGTGGGGCAGGTGAGCTGCCCTTGCCCACTAAAGTCGGTAAGCATTCGCTGAGGGCCCTGCTGCACCCTAGGGCCGGGGAACAGGGACAGGATGGCAATGAGACCTGCTGGCAGTCCTGCATTCCTTGAGGGATTCTGTCTAGTTTTGGAACAAGACTATCACAATTAAAAATCTCTACTAGCTGCCTGGTCCCGGCACCAATGAATGGTGACATTATTACAAAGGATGGAGTCGGAGGAGGGTGAGGCCTGGGGATTGAGCTGGGGGGATGACGAGACCCAGAGAGCAGAGGGGGAGAGGGAGGGAGAGTCCCCAGAAGGGGACCTGTCTCAGCAGAGTCTTGGGGTGGGACAGTGGAGTGTGGAGGTGCAGGTATTTCTGGGGTAATGCCAGCTTGGGTGTGGTTTGGGTCCAGTGAGGGGAATGGTGATGGAGAAGGGGGTACAGGCAGTCTGTGGTGGTCCGTAAGTGCCTAGGTGCCCAGACTTTGTCCTGATGTAGAGGGAATGTGAAGAAAAGGTTGCTATAAACTGAATGTTTGTGCCCCCCTCCCAAATCCATGTGTTGAAACCTAATCCCCGATGTGATGGTATTTGGAAGAGGGGTTTTGGGGAGGTGATGAGGTCATGAGGGTGGAGCCCTCAGGAATGGGATTAGCGCCTTTACAAAGGAGGCCCCAGAGAGCTCCCTCACCCCTTCTCCCGTGTGAGGACACAGCAAGAAGACGGCCGTCTATGGAAAAGGAGGTGAAACTTCACCAGACACCGAATCTGCTGGTGCCTGGATCTTGGACTCCCAGCCTTCTAAGCCACCCTGCCTAAGTTATTCTGTTACAGCAGCCTGAGCAGATGAAGACAAAGGCACAGTGGTGCTAAGCGGGAGGGGGAGGTTCTGTAAGCAATTCTGGAGGGAGTGGGGAGAGGGGTGGGCATCTGAGCAGCTCAGAGGTGGCTCTGATGGAAGGAGGCAAGGTCCTTGTCTACATGGTGGGGGGATAACGTCTGCAGTGAGTAGGATTGTCCCGCCACAGACTGAGCTCTCATTACATGCAGTTCCTCCTTTCCCTCTTATAAGCCACCTATTTCACCGCCAGGAACTTGCACAGGATTAGCACATAGTAGGTCCTCAATAAGTACTTGGTTGTTAGGCCCATTTGTATACCTGTGGTTCCCACCCAAAGGGGAGATTCTTGGGGTCCCTCTCTTACCCACCCACCCTACCCCAATCCCCTGTGGGCACCGGCTTCCTACTTCCTAAAGGCCCGCCGCTGTCTAGAAGCATTTTCCACGAGAAACTCTTTGGATCGGTTCTTCCTGCCCTCCAGAATGAGCCAGACGTTCTCCCTGGTTTCACCTCCGTTGCCCGTTTCTATGACGATCTCGTAGGCTGTAAGGGAGGGGTGGGGCAGGTCAGCAGAGGGGAAGCAGCGCCCACCGGCAGGGCAGATGCACCGCGGCCACTCCCTCCAGCCTTCACTCGCTCTTAGGCTACAGCCTGGGCGTGGGGGACACAGGTTTAAATCGCCACAGTCCAGGGGCCAGAAGCAGAAGCTGCCCCAGTTCTGGGCTGGGGTGATCTTCCCACTTTATTTATGGCAGCAACCTCTCCTCAGCGAATCCAGGAGCCAGTGGGAAGGCAGCAGGCGGGGAGGGGGACAGGGACGGATACTCACAGAGACACAGGGGTTTGCTCCCAGGCATGGATGTGCAAAATGGAGATCACACGCCAAGAGAAGAAGCGGGAGGTGGGCTCTGCTACCAAAAGCAAAGGGAAAGACCCAGGCAGGCCAAGGACCTGGGAGAACCGGCTCCGGCAAGCAGTCCCACTGCCATCTTGGTCTCAGTTGTCACTCTGCCTCACGCTGCCCTTCCCTCAATCGTGCCTGCACGGCAGGCGCTCATCCAATGTGTTGAGTGGGCTCCAAGTGTCAGGACTGGACCAGACTCTGGGTGACACTAGAACTCAATCACTAGCCCCAGACACAAACACGGACTATGCCAGGAGACAAAATGTGATTGATAACCTTGCAACCAAGGACCAAAGGACTATGGGCGAGACGTAAACGTGGCTGGCAGTTTCCTCTCCCAGCTCACCTCCTAGTGCTTTCTCCCTGGCTCACTCCTTGCTGATCCCAGCGCCCTCAGGCACACTCCTGCCTTAGAGCCGCAAGGATGCTCCTGCCTTGGAGCTCTGCGATGGTGGGTCTCTCTGCCTGGAGCCATTCCTCCCTCCCTCCCCACTCTGCCCTTAGCGGCTTGGCTCACTCCCTCACCTTCTCAGGGAGGTCTACCCCACAACCATAATTAAAATTGCAACCTGATTCTCCCTGCACTCCTGGTCTGCCTTACATTGCTCTATTATTTCCTGTTGTCATTATAACCTTGAGCATGCTATGTACTTATTCAATATTTGATTGTTTATTGTCTTTCCCCCCTCCCACTTGAATGTAAGCTCCATGCAGGCAGCGTCATTTTGCTCATTGGATCTCAAGTGCCCAGAACAGTGCCTGGCACATAGGAGGCCCTCGGTAGATATTTACTGAGTGAATAAATGAGTGAGCGGACTAATCACAGGAAGCTTCACGAAGGAGGTAGCATTTGAACTTGGCCATGATTACAACCAGCAGGAAATGGAGGGATGCTCCAGGCAGAGGGAAGAACATGAGCAAGGATACTGGGGGTTGGGGGGTGTGACATGAGACCCAGCCCCGTTACCCAGGGGCCCGGCCAGGGATGGAGCTGGCACACAGGAGGACACAACAAGTATTTGTCTGGAGTGTCCCCATGCATATAGCTCTTGCTGCAGGACATGAACCATCAAGGGTTTGGGATTCTGGATCCAAAGGGGTAGCTCTGTTTCTGTGCCTTTATCTCAGAGGTAGGATAAAGACAATTACGAGAACGGATGGCTCTGCCTGCAGCTCAGTGTAATGCCCATCCCGGCCCCTCAGCAACCCTCTGCCCTTGTGACTTCTCTCATGGAGAATCTCTGCTACCTGGAACAGGTAAAATGAATCTGGGCAAAGACACAGGTGGCCTATGGAGAGGAAGAGATGAACAGAGAGCACATAACTTCCGCCGCAGGGAGGGCTCAGATTGTCCCCCGGGGCTCCAGCAATCCCAGCGAGGGGAGCTGTACCACGGCTCTTCTGTGTTCCCATGGGAGGCTGAGGTCTGTTCTGCAAACAGACACTGGTAAATCCGAACGGGATCCTGGGCGTGGGTAACGAAATGGTTTTTCAGCACCAAGGAGGGAGGCAGGGCACGCTAGGTACCTCCATGTCATCATGATTAACTCAAGTAGGTGTGAGAGATGCTGCAGGTGGCGTGTGCTATATGGACTGTGACAAATTCTTTCCTGATGGCCCTGAGGATAAGGCAGAGAAGTAAGGATCGTAAGCGAGGGCATTTAGGTAGATTAGAAACAAAAGCTGCCAGTCACATCAAGGGTCCTTTGAAAGGAAGCTTCAATCAGCATATCTGCACCTTGCCCTCTTTCTCATGTGGTCAACGCCTTGATGATAACAATGTGGAAGGTGTGACTCCTAACCTTGTTCTCAGGTCTCCAGGAGGAAGTGGACAGAGGAGGATCAGGGGCCTGAAAGGATGGGGCAGGTAGGAGGGATGTGCCCAGTCTTGCAGAGGTCAACGTGTGGCCCAGCGTGGGGCCAGCACAGCCAAGGCCAAGCCCGACTGTGGGGAGGCACTCAGCAGCCACGCGAAGGGAGAAACACGTGGGAGTCACCAGCGCAAAGGGGCCACCAGGAAGGCTGTGGTGGGCTTAGGGAGCATGGGTAGTGGTTTGAGTGGCAGGACAGGAGATGGGGGAGCTGACCGCCCTTGAACTCCAGGTTTTGCGCTGGGCACGGCATCTGCAGAGAGAACAAGCAATGCAGAAGGGGAGAGGCGGGATGCAGAGAAGATCCAATAACACATTGTGTGAGGAGTTGCAGAATAATCTGGTGTTCAGACAGGAACTGCAGGGGCCCATGACGGCCGGGGAGGGATGCCAGCAGGAGGACAGCTGGGCTTCTAGCGGGCATCGGAAATTCACTGCATCGTGTTTCAGGACCATGCGTTACTCTGGGGAGCTCCTACTGTGTTGTTTGGATGGGCTGAGAGTCCTGGGCTGGCCCAGCCAGAATCCTCCCCAGGGAGAGGCTTTCTGCCCTTCCACTGGGGCTGTCACACTGGAAGGGTGTGAGGCTGGGACTGCCAGCAGCCATCTGCCCACGGAGGCACTGAAATGAAGGTGACACACTGGGAAAAACAGAGCTGGGAAGAAAAGAGGGACAGAGGCATACGAAAACCACTGGAGCCTCTGGAGGCAGCCAAGTCTCAGCTAGAGCTCAATTTGTCTTTGTCACGTGGCTAAATAAAGGTAGCCGAGGGTTGGGATGTTGGCTCAAGCTGGGCCCATGACTCTCCCCAGGGCTAGCCTCCATCTGAGGACACAGGTGTGGCTCCCGTCCCCCTCAGAGGGGGCCACTCTGCCCTCTGCAGTCTCTCAATATAGACAGATGGATCCAGGCCCTCTCCAGGCTCTGCACCTCTGCCCTCCCGTCTCCAGCCTGCACACATCCTTCCGGAACTAACATGAGTGTCGTTTCCCCTCCACGATCTCCTGCCGACCCAAGTCTTACAGGTCTGAGCAGCTGTTTGGCAGGAATTCTGTGAAGGAAACCCAGTGATTATGTTCCATGTCTTATAAATCTCTCCTTCCCTGAACCCCAGCTTGCCCATGGACCCCCTATTGTTCATCTCCGCACGTGTGTGAGGGGCTTAAGGTTCTCCCTCTAACTAGATTGTGAGGCTCTAAGGACAAGGACTGCATCTTCTTCCATTCGCTGAGCACCAACTGACTGTGCACGCACCAAGCCCAAGGCCTGCAGAGCTGCGGAGGGCTGCAGATGTGAGTGATGCTGTCCCTGACCTGTGGGAGCTTTCGGGTGTATTGAGAGACTGACACAGGTGCAAAGGTCAGTGCAAATAAATCAGAGGTCACAAAGCAGTGTGCATGATTCAGAGCATCTAAAATAAAACTGGACACCCAGCAGCTCCTCAGGAAGTGCAATTATTGAAGTTGGGAGTCTAGCCTCTGAATTAGGGCAGAAATCCCCATATAGCAAACTCAACCAACGGGTGTTTGGCTCTCATCTGAATACTCCCAGGGACATAGTGCTCACCACCTCTCAAGGCAGCTAATTTCATCATTGGAGGGTTTAGAGGGCATGGCAGAGAGGAGTGTGGGTGGGTGGCTTTCCACCAAAGATTCACCCTTCCCTTCCATGGTCTACACGGTCCTCTAAAGGGGGCTGCCTAGTCAGGGACTACATTTCCCAGGTATCCTTGCATCTGGTGGTACCACATGACTAGTTCTCACCAATAGGATGTGAGTTCATGTGTTAAGAAGGAAGGGGTGTGCCTTCTCCCTGCTCTCTTTTCCCTTCTGCAAAAAATGTGGAAGCTACGTGCTGGAAATAGCAGACACAGATGGAAAGAGCTTGGGTCCCTAAATCACCCCACAGAAGGCCTCTGACCAAACACCCACACCAGACTGTATGCTAAAGGAGTGGGAAATAAATTTTGTTGTGCTAAGACACTGAGATTTGGGGGTTTACGTCTTACAAAGCTAGTGTTGCTTTCATAACTAAGGTTGGAAAATTCCTTCGTTCCATCAGGCTCTGCCTGTGATAAGCCTTCTCCAATCTGTTGGGTCCACACGCAGGCATCTGTATTAAAGACACATCTCCCCAGGATCAATTACTCCTTCCCTTTAAACATCCCCTGAGGAAGGGACACAGAGACAGCGGCTAATGGACATACTGGCTCCCTCTGCATCCTGTCTCCAGGAAGGCTTGATTAGGCAGCTGTTGTCACAGGCATCAGTTGGATGGAGTCCATGATACAAAAGTAACCCAGAGAGGGCCCCACATCAAACTGCCCAGCCCAGCCTCAGGTCAGGGTAAGCTTGTCCCCAGTGGGTTTTCCTGCTGCCTCATTAGTCCCTGTGGCTCAGAGCCATGAGCTGGCACCAGTATCTTAGCAGTTTCAGGTTCACTGAGTAACATTTGGGGTGTTTACTTAGTCCCTGCCCTAGGCATCTGACCCCCCTCCAGCTGTAGCAATGTATTCTTATTTCAACACCGTTCCCCACCTCCCTCCTGAGCCAACCCTTTCCCCACATACTGGTCTCCTCCAGCTCCTCGTGGATCTCGTTGTTGGCACAGGCAAAGTCTCGGACTGTCTGTCTGTCGCCCTCGCTCTTGGAGAGCCAACAGTCACACTGGAAGCGGAAGGTCTCGTCACGGGAGTTGTCCTTCACGTCGATATAGCTCAGGTGCCAGCCAGGAAATAACCCTGTGGAAAAGCCATCGTGAGGACTGGGAGCTGGACGTGCCCTCCCTCTCCTTTCAGACTTCCACTTCCCCCTGATCCACTGGCTGTGTGGCCCTGGAGAAGGTCTCTGTGCTCTCTGGGCCGTGGTCTCCTTGTTGATGAAATGAGGGTTGGGTTCAGTAGTCTCTGAAGGCTCCTCCAGCCCAGAGGATATAATTCTCTTGGCTAAGCCCTTGGCTTGGAGTTCATGAACCCTAGAGGATTTGTGTGTGGGATTTAAGAAGTCTATGAGCCCTGAGAAATTGTGGTATAATTACACACGGACATTTGACCAGGGAGAAGTCTCACAGCCTTTATCAGATTCATAATGGAGATCTCTGACCCAAGAAATAGGCTTTTTTGGAGTTCACAAAGCTGAAGGATGACCTCTATCATTTCTGACACCAGGACTCACCTAGCTCATGCCCAATATCCTTCCAGAATCAGTTCGATATCAACTCCTCCAGGAGGCCTTCTCTGATGTGCCCTGATCACCCACTAGGCTGGCATCAGGTGTCCTGCACACACCTATAGCCCCTTGCGTCTGCCTTGGCCACACCCTGGCCACTTTGTGTTGTCATTATTTAGTGTCTCATCCCCCAGACTCAGCTCTCGAGGGCAAGAACTGGGTGTTATTTGTTCTTGTTTCCCTAGTGTCTGCAATTGTGACTGGCAGGTAGTAATTGCTCAATGAATGCTGAATACAGGAATGTGTTATGACTTTGGGGACCTCGGCTGAGCTGTTCAATAATCATAGGAGGAATTTCTGCTGTTTCTTTAGGGTATGTTTCTAAATTTGACCAGTCTTGGCCTAATATTGAACAGACAGCTGCCTCTGTGGTAACTAGCAGGGCTTCCCTCAGAAGTGTTCCCACCGCAGCATCGCCATCAAGTGTGAATTGACGTGCATTTGCTGTGACAGCTGTGTGCTATTTCCGGCATGCACAGGTTCAGTTACTCTCCTCTCTTCGAAGTCCTGGAAAACCCTTCAAACCAAAAGGCCCCCACGTAGGAGGAAATCCCAGTGGTTTGGCAGGTTAGGGTGATAATACTTGCTGTCTATAACATGTGTACAAGACAACCCCCCCTGGCCCCCAGGGAAAACAAGGACATACTCTACGCTCACTCCTGGTCTTCTCACACCACCTGGGGCTGTGGGGGCAGCCCCACTGTCCCCTGCTAAAAGCCTTCCTCTAGGATCAGATGCTGCCCAAAGCAACAGCTGTAGATAGACCCTGCCTGTGGTCTCAGGGTCCTAAAGCACAAAGAGACACACAAAGATGGACACAAACTTCAGTCACCCAGATTGAAGGGAGTAGATATTAAGGCTTGTGGGCAGGGAATATATATTAGCAGTCCTAGCAGAGCATTATTCCATGTTGAAAAAGTACTTATTTTTTTGTAAACATACATCTTTACTGAAGTGGAAAACAGTGAGTGCCAAAACAAGCTAAATTTTACAATACTTCTGTTGAGTTAAACAGTGGTGAGTTACTTTGTCAATCAACTTGTATTTTACTCTTCTACATGAGGGCCAGTTATACCTGTACGTTTACAGAATGGCTGCTCTCTGAGATGGTTCCTGATAGTATCACAAAAGTGACTAAACTACTTAGCAAGCCTCAGTGCATTCAGTCTGGAAATGATGCAGACAAGACTCAACCAAGCGGGGCTCAAAAACATCCAGAGTGGAGCATAGAAAGGTGTAGGCGGGTAGAGGGAGGCAGAGAAAAAGAACACAAGTTGTTGATCCTCTTGGAAGATGTCTCAGTGGAAGAGATTCTTTGTCCTCCACATACCGTCCACCCCCACCCTGTATGTGTATTTTTGTGTGTGGGCGGGGGGGAGAGAGGGGGGAGAAATTCTAGTACCCAGCTCTCATATCCAGCCCTTACCCAGCTCTTGCCCAGCTCTTGTCAATTACTACAGACTCTGGCTTGAGACCCAGGCATCAGTACTCTTTGAAGCTGTCCAGGTGATTCCAATGTGTGGCCAAGGCTGGGAACCTAGCCCTTCATCACGATCACCTGCAGGGCTTGTTAAAATGAAAATTACTGGGCTCTGCTCCCACAGTTTCTGATTCAGTAGGTTTGTGATGGGGTCTAAGAATTTCCACCTCCAACTAGCTCCCAGGTGATGCTGCTGGTCCTGGAGCCACATCTTGAGAACTGCTGGTTTAATATATCAGGACCAGCATCTAGGGCTCTTTCTACAAAATCATGGCAATAGGAAATCAATGGGAATTTTGAGTTGTGAGTGGGTGCAAGTGTGTTGGTGAAGGAGGATGACCTTATCTGGAGAGGTGGGCCATCACGAGATCATTTCTGTTGCTGGAAAGCACTGTCCATCCTGCTCTATACCCTAGCTGTTCTCACTCCCGAATCACATGGCTCCTGGGATCCAGGAAGGGTGGTGACAGAGGAAAGCAGTGAGCTGAGGGGAAACATGGATTCTGGGATGGCTTTAACTTTATCCACAGATAATGCATTGCCCCTGCTGTGTGGATGAAGACAGCCAGAGGAGGAGCCTTGCCCTGCTGCCTAGTGGGAGGCTGAGACCCCTTGTCCCCCATCCTCTGAAAGGATGGCATTTTCTTACTCCATCCACAACTTTCTTTTCAAGTTAGAATTCTTCAAAGAAACTACTTCCACGGTAAATAGTGGCTAACCCCAGCTCCTTTGACATGAAAGAAGCTTAATCCTCAGCTTTGTGCTCACTGTGGATCTACTTGCCTTGTTTGGGAAATGTTGGGTGTGATTGGCAGGGGTCTTACAGCAACTTTCTCCCACTAAGAACCTACCAACCATGAAACTGGGAACAGGCAGCTCAGGGCAGGCTGGTGTCATGTGGCTGATTTTTGCTGGTGAAGGCAGCAGGACAGCATTAATAGACAGGTGGATAGACCCACCCTTTAGTCAGATGGTGGATGTTCTACCAGGCCCTGGTGGACCAATAGGGAACCATCCGAAACCAACCATTAGAGAATCCATTTCTTTACAAAGTCTCCTCTTCTAGGGTTCTACTTTATCTTTTTATATAAAGATAGAAAACACTCCACACTGTTTGACACCTTGCCTTTTTACTCATGGACAACCCATATCAGAATGTAAATACTCTTCATCACAGGTGCCTGGTATCCCCTTGTATGATCATCCCACAAATTATTTACCTTGTCCTTGTTGATGGATAATTAGCTGGTCTCCAGACTTTTACTTCTATATGCAATTCTCTCATTAATATCCTTCTACATGCACCATAGAGATCTTTTAAAATCATAAATCAGATTTTGTCACTTCTCCATGTAAAACCCTCCAATGGCTTCCCATCACTGTCAGAATAAAATACAAACTGCTCACCAAGGACTACGAGGATTGACATGATCTGGTGCTTTTTCCATTCCTCTGATTTCATTTCATACTACTCACAACTTTGCTAATTATATTACACCCACATTGGCCTTATTTTTATACTTTAATATATGAAACCCTGTCTTGACTTGGAAACTTTGCATTTACTCTTCTGTCCGTCTGGAACAATATTCTCCGGGATCTGAGTGCCAGCACCGCTTCCGCATTGAGCTGTCAGATCAAATGTCCTGTCTTCGGGGAAGCCTTTGTTAATCGCCCTATTTGCAGAAGCTTCCTCATCGCCAGTCACCTGCCATCAGTCACCATATGCCCACTTCACAATCTGATATGATTTTGTTTTTGTTTCCTCGTATATTGTTTTGTCTGTCTTCTTCCACTAGTCTGCAAGCCCTAGGAGAGAAGAAGTCTTATGTGGTCTATCCACCACTATATTCCGGTGCTTGGAAAAATGCTTGGCATATTATTCAATAAGTGTTTTTTGAATGCATGAGTATGCACTGTTATTGAATAGGGAAGAACAAGGAAGAAGATGATGATGTTTCAGGAGTGGAGGGGAAAAAAGAATTCAAAGCCCCCCCACCCCCCACCCCGCCGCCCCACCGGGAGCAATGGCCTGTCTTTGTAGAATTGATTATTTTATCCCAAATGTTCCAAAGTTTGCTTTAAGGAAAGAGGCTTAGAAACTCTGATCCAGTGTGCATTCCCAATCCTTCCAGGCAAGAGATGGCAGACTCTGAATGGGAGCAAGGCTGGCAGCTGCTCCCTGGATTTTGTTGTGCCATCTACTGCCTGGCACTGTCCCATCTGTGGTATTCCACATCTGATGGGACGAAAGAGCTCAACTCTCTGTGTGTTTACATATTTAGGGCCCTCTTCAGTCTGACTCCAGTCACCTTCTTTCTCACTTCAATAAGGAAGAGGCTTTATGCAAATCCCCTATCCCTGTGAGATGGATTTATTACGCATCCCTTTGGCATTTCCTTGCTCCTCATTATGGCATGCAGCTATTCCCTTACCCTACATGCCTCTTATCCTCTGGACAACTTAGGTCTCCCCTCCTCCATGAAGCCCTCCAAAATCTCCAGGCCCACAGTATTCCTTTTCTGTCTGTTCTCTTGGCCATAAGCACAGATGTCTTGGTAAACCTTTGCTACTGAGGTCATGAACTGCCCTAACCCTTTTTGGGGCTGTTTTCATGCGTATGTCTGACTTCTCCAGTTGGATTTTAGAGAGTGGGAACCATGTCTTAGGAACCCCTAATTGTATCACAGGGATATGAACTTAGCATTCAATAAACATAGAATTGATAATTATTTTTACTTTCTGAAGTGAACTGTCAGCTCTTTATTCCAGTGCAAACCACTGAAAATTCTTCTCAAGTAGAAAGATAATTCATTTCACAGCAACTCCTTCCTTAAAAATAACCTTTGGCAAGATAAGAGTTCATCTGGGTAACTCCTATTTCTTCAGCAAGATCAATAGACAGTTTAAAGTAAGATATGGAACCATCACAGAGCCCTAGCTATGGAAGGATATAAGAATCTAGCCGTTATCTTTCCCCAAACACTTTCATATATGTGTCATCTAAGAGGCTGTCCACAGTGACACTCTGAGATTTGGCAGATCTGGGTTGCAGTCTCAGCATATCCACCAAGCTGAACATGTTATAATGATATCTCCATGCCTCAGTTTCCTCCCTTGTACAATGTGGGGGGTTAAAATAGATGGTTTCTGAGGTCTTTCATATTTCTATGAATTTATATTCCTCAAAAGAAAACATATAAATTCACTTTATGGTAAGAGAAATTCTTTATCTCACCAGAGTTTTAATTTAACCAGACGAAGCAAGAAGAGCAAGACAAATTAGAAAATAAACACTGGTTATAATTGGTTCGGTATTAGAAAAGCTATCTGGGTAATGAGAATTAAGGGGAAGAATGAATCAGTTATCTTGATTTTCCTCCATGAACTATATTTCATGGTAATCAAATAGCCTGAGGGACATTTTTTTAATATTATAGAAAAATTCCAGCTAGTAAGTGGATAAGAAATGACAGAATTGGAAAATCACCATTTGTAACCCTAATTGATCATCACTGGAGGAATCTATTAGATGAAGACTTATGAGGAAACTTCACAATGGAGCAATCGGGCTAACAGCCCCTGTATCCACTATTCAACGTTATTAGCATCAGTAAGAACGGGACTTCTGTGTACTTCATATTACATCAATTCACAGTATTTCCTCAATACATTGTATCCTTCACAGAATTACTCAATATATAGTACTGAGGAAATTTACATATTTCCCATGCATTTCATACACAGTATTGGGAAAATTTGCTATGGAGTAGAAATTGAATGATACAAAGAAGTCATTGTTCAGTGTGATAATGGTGGTGAGATTTTGTAAGAAAATGTCCATTTTAAAGAGAGAAACGCAGTAAATATGCTTGGAGTAAAATTATGTGAAGTTTAGGATTTGATTTTATATCCTCCAGCAATCAAAAAAAGGAAAAGAAAGAGTAAAAAGGGTAAAGATGATAAATCATGATAATTGTTGAACTTGGGCGATGGGTGTGTAGAAGTCCATTATACTATTCCCTTCATTTCTGTGCATGTTTAAAATTTTTCATAAATAAGAGTAATTGGGTAAACAAAAAAATATTTAAAGGTAGATTCAGGGAAGAGAAGATTGCTATGCTTTAAGTTAACTAAACATTTATAACCTGACTTATATGATATTTATTCAGGAATCCTCACCTCAAATCCTCAAACAAAATGTACTTGTCCTCCTAAATTTCTATGCAGGGGAAGCATAATGTAGTCAGAAAAATTTCAAACTAAATATGAGAAAAGTGCGGCATAGAGAAAGCTTAAGGATATGTTTAGCCATTTTAGCTTGTATTGACATTTCAACTTCCATCCCTTGAGGAGAAATTTACCGTAAGAGGAAGCTGGGCACAGAACCTGGAATTCTCTGTTCCTCTTTGACCCTAGTATCCCAACCACGTGGGCTTAATGAAGATCAGAAATCTCCCTTTCCCTGGTGAGCCTCAAGCCCTACCAATGATATGATCCTGCTTTCAGATCTGATGTCTGTTTGGAGGGGAGAAGGCCCACTTCCCTGCCTTCGAGGGAAAGAAAATCACATCGATGACTCAGGGTTTTGATCAGAAGAGCTGTTATGGGGCCAAGGCAACCAGATAGTCTTTAGCTATCCAAGGTAGGGGTGGGGTGTCAAGCTCTTTGGAGAGGCTGGCATCGAAATGATAATAGTGGCAACTAGCTACAAGGTTGGTGTGGTTTGGAGCTGTCTATGGTGCTGAACCCCCTCTTTGTTCTGGTTTTGATGGTGACAAGGTGGAAGAAATTGGTTAATTGGCTGTCAGGTTTTTGCATAGTAGAAAAACGTATCAAGAAAACTGAGAAGGCCGGGCATGGTGGCTCACGCCTGTAATCCTAGCACTCTGGGAGGCCGAGGTGGGCAGATTGTTTGAGCTCAGGAGTTCGGAACCAGCCTGAGCAAGAGCGAGACCCCATCTCTACTAAAAACAGAAAAAAATTAATTGGACAACTAAAACTATATAGAAAAAATTAGCCTGGCATGGTGGCGCATGCCTGTAGTCCCAGCTACTTGGGAGGCTGAAGCAGGACGATTGCTTGAGCCCAGGAGTTTGAGGTTGCTGTGAGTGAGGCTGACGCCACGGCACTCTAGCCCAGGAAAAAGAGTGAGACACTGTCTCAAAAAAAAAAGAAAACTGAGAAAGTCTGGATATGTGCACAATCAGTGTCTGGGAAGAAGGACCGCTGGTATTGGACAACTTAGTCATTTGTCTGAGGTTCATGGTCAGACTCACTAAGGCACAAAAGAATACTCTCTCTGATTCTGGAGAAAACTGAGTTCCCTATAACCAAACCATAAAAAGACAGGATCTGAAAGAGTGAAATAGGGATATAATTAAATTGTGTTAAAATACATTAAGTCTCTATTATATTACAGGCAATGTGTTAGACATTCGGGAAAGAACAATGAACAAGACAATGGTACTTGTGGAGCTGATAGTCAAGTAAAGGAGACAGAACAAACATGCAGTGACAAGTGCGTTGAGTGTTTGGGGAGTGGATTCAAGTAAGGTAGAGCAATAGGAAGAACTTTCATTGAGGAGGTGAGGACATAAGAGAGTTTGTCAACCACAGACAGGGAGGTATAATCATGGCAGGATGCATGGTGGGAGTTAGGTCATAAGGCAGAGGTCCCAGTGGCTGGAATTAAATGACAAGTCCAGAATGGGATCAGAGGCTAGTCTATGATGCCTTTTAGCTCTGGACTTCTCTCTTTTTCATGCCTCAGGGAATAATTGGTTTCTGTGTCCCAGTTAACACTAAACTAATTTCAGGGTTGTGGAGATTCCAGCTATAAAATTCAGGAGCTAGAAGTTTGCCAAACAGATCACTACTTGACACCAACTTTGGTGTTATGACTCTGGGCCATACAGCCTTGCTGTGCCTTAAAGCTGATGCAGTTGACCCCGCTGACATCAGGCTCTGTGATGGGACTGCATTCTGATTTGGTGAGTTTCATCTTGGTCCAATGGCCTTGAATATTTTCACACCCAGCAGCAAATCCTGAGGCAGATTCTTTGCTGCAGACACATGACTTGAACTGAGACCTTATGGAAGTCTTTACTGCTCCCTAGAAAATTCTTCCCTACTGTTTTATTTTTTGAGGACTGCCATAAAAAGTTACCACAAACTTGGTGCTTAACACAACTTAAATTTATTCTTTCACAGCTCTAGATACCAGAAATCTGAAATCAAGCTGTTAGCAGGGCCATTCTCTCTGAATACCCCAGAGAAGAATCCTTCCTCACCTCTTCCTAGCATCAGTGGCTCCTAGCAATCCTTGGTGTTCCTTAGCTTGTAACTGCTATCTCTAGTTCCAATCTCCACCTCCATCTTTGCATAATCTTATTTCTGCATCTCTCCATGTTCTTTTCTCATAAGGACATAAGTCATCATTGGATTTAGGACCCATTCTAAATTCAGGGTGGTTTTGTCTCAAGATCCTTAGCTAATTCTATCTACAAAGACCCTATTTCCAAATAAGATCACATTTGGAGGTTCTGGGTGAACAAGAATTTGGGAGGTGGGGACCATTATTCCATCCATGACACCTGCCCTTGGAGAATTACAAATGCTTTAATAAGATGTCTGATATGATGTGCTGCATCTGCAGACCTCTCAAACACCTAGAGGGGAAAGAGATCTCCATGGAAGTCTGGAAAAGGATGGAATTATGAAGTCATCCATACGGGATCCGGAGCTGCTACAAGCTGATGTTAAGCAACAATTTATTCATTCATTCACATAATTATTAAATAACTATAGGGCACTGGGAATAAAATGTGAATCAAACAAAGTCTCTGCCCTTCAGAGACTCAAAAGTCTACCAGTTGTAATTGGCAAGACAATTACAACTCAGCATTGTGAGTTCTACAAATAGAGGTATGAACAGAGAAGTTTAGGGGCACAGAGAAGGTAGCATCTAACTTCATATGGGGTAATCAAAGAGCTTTATGAAGAAGATGATAGCTAATCTGGATTTCTTTTTTGAGACAAAGTCTCACTTTCTCATCCCAGCTAGAGTGCAGTGGCATCATCATAGCTCACCGCAACCTCAAACCCCTGGGCTCAAGTGATCTCTTGCCTCAGCCTCCCAAGTAGCAGGGACTACAGGAGTGCACCATGGACACCCAACTAATTATTCTATTTTTAGTAGAGATGAGGTCTTGCTCTTGCTCAGGCTGGTCTTGAACTCCTGAGCTCAAGCAATCCTCCCACCTCGGCCTCCTAGAGTGATAGGATTATAGGCGTGAGCCACTGCGCGCAGCTGTTAATCTGGATTTTGAAGAATGCCTAAGAATTTAGAAGGGGAAGGGAATTGCAGGGGCAATTATTTCTTGGTTATCTATGAATGACTTCTAGCTTGGGCAAAAGATGTAACATGTCATGCAAGGTAAAATTTCAACAAGGGCTGAACTTCAGGTTCAGGGAGATAGGAAAAAGAAGAGAGTGAAGAACAGAGAAAACTTTTTGAATGGAAAACAGTTAATCTTAGAGGGTACCTACTGCTGCAAACTTGTATGTACCATGCCATTCTCTGGACGGATTGAAATAGCAGGAATTAAAAGGCAATTCCACACTACAAAAAGGCCTACACAGCAGAAGCGGCGAGGCTAAGTAAGAAAGGTTCCCTGACATTTGTGTACCTATGTGGAGAGAGGCAGATAATGAAGAGCATTTTTGTCTAGTAAACATGAATCCATAAATTACAGAAGGCTGTTCATCTCCCCTCCCTTCTCCCTTGTTACACTGACTTAAATATTTTGCTGTATAACAAAATTTCTCAGCAAGGAATTCTGGAAATTTGCTAGGGAGAGGTAAGCATTTTAAATGTTTTAAAATGATTTGCTATTTGAAAACAAATGTGACCTCATGTTTCTTCTATTAAATTTATGTCCAGGAAACTATGGAACCAGGAGCCAACACATCACATCTATGGATTTCATGGCCAGTGAACAATCTTGAGCGCTACAGAGTTCCCCAAAGACCCCCCTCTCCAAGTATATTCCAGTTTGGAAGTACAAAATGTGGAGGTAATTCTTTCGTGTCTTTTCTTTCCCTCCCTCCTCTACCTTCCCTTCCGTTACGTAACCTCAAATGGTGGAATCCTCAGAAATCTTCCCTGCACCTGCTTTCCTCAAGCTGTACTTCCTCCATAGACTCTCATTCACTCTTCATTTATGACTTTGCTGTTGCTTCTTACTAACAACTTTTAGATCAATATCTCCGATCAGTCTCTCAACTGCCTTTCCTCCTGAGGTCCAGACTCCACTGTTACTGGACATCACCCCTTGGATGTCTCCCAGGTCTTCAAATAAAACTTATCAAGAGGAAGAAACTTCTCCAGCATCCTCACCATTTTTGCTCAAGTCTTCTCAGGCAAACCTTGAACATGTCCTCTTCCTTATGTATTTCTCAAATCTCTCGACTTTTTCTCCATCCCCACTGCTACCACCATGTTGAAAGACATCATCCTTTCTCATCAATCTCTTAACTGTCTTTTGAAGTTCATTTTCTTCTTCATCTAACCTAACTTCTCCAAGGAGTAGGTCTTCCCCAAGATACTCCTGTTCTTGAGATCCTTTGAAAGCTTCTTGGTGTAATTAGGATAAACACCCACTCCTTGACAGGGCTCATGATATCATGCACAGCCTGGTTCCTGTCTACTTTCTAGCTCCCACCCCAATTCCCTATTTTGTAGTCATTTTGGATTTTTCTTTAGTTTCTGCCACATATCAAGATTTCTTCTATTTCAGGGCTTTGATATGTGCTATTCACTCTGCCTCAAATGTGTTCCTCCGTTTTCAGCTAACACCACACTTCACTTAATAGCTACTCCCATGCATTCCTCAGGTCTCAGCTGATGTTTACATCACTTCTTCAGAAAGGTCTCTGAGTCCTCAGACTAGCGTCTGGAGGACCTCCATTTTGGAGAAACATCATTATTTAAATTAATTATTTGTTCAATGAATGTATTTTGCTAGAAGGTTGTCAAGGTGACAGGAACATTGCCTGCTGTTTCCTACTCTGTCCCCAGCCCTGAACACCATGCCTGACAGTAAGTGCTCAATAGATGCAGTTGATCCTCATTGCTTACAAGCTTCATCTATGTAGGTTGGCCTATTTGCTAAAATTTATTTGTAACCACCAAATTAATACTCATGTGGTCATTTGTGAACATACACAGAGTGGCAAAAAAAAATTGAGTTGCCCAATGCACACATACATACTCAGCTGAGGTTGAACCAGGCAACACCACCTTCTTTCTTCGGCTCTTATACTGTAAACAAGTGTCCTTTTGTGGTCTATTTAGTGCTATGTTTTTCACATTTTTGTGCTTTTTGTTGGCAAGTTCATTGTTTAAAAATGGCCCCAAACATACTGGTTGGCTCCCAAGCTGAAGTGCTGTTTAGTGTTCCTAAGTACAAGAAGGCTGTGATGTGCCTTATAGAGAAAATACATGTTAGATAAGCTGTGCTCAGGCATGAGTTATAGTGCTGTTGGTCATGAGTTCAATGTTAATGAATAAACAATATATATTAAATAAGGTACTTTTAAACAGAAACACACACAAAGCAAGATTACATATTGATCAGTTGGTAAAAATGTTGTGAACAGAGGCTCAGAGGAACCTAACCTGTATTTCCCCTAGGAGCAATGGTCCAGTATTCACCAATTCAGTGTTCGCAGCAACTTTGTAGAGCATAACTACTGCGAATAATGAGAACCAATTGTATTTTATTTGTTAACTGATATCAATATTAAAACTGTGGGGATTGTTAGAGCCACAGTAGTAAAGAAATTGTATTGCTCCTTTTGTCTCAGGAGAGGACATGCCAGGTAGGAGGAGAAAAACAAGAAAGGAAGACACATAGGTGACACCGAAAACAAACATTATCCCTGATCCCTGAAATGTCGCTGCATGGCTTTTTGAACATTTTTCTCAAATGTATGGGCCTGTACTTTCCTAGATGGTTTGGAAGGAATGGTACAGCATGGAGGTAGGAATGCCCAAGAGGACACTGGAAGGTTCGTTGTGAGAAATGGGCTGAGATGGAAGGTGAGGGCAGAGGGCAGACATCGAAGGTGGTGCAGCAGCAGGAATAGCCAGCCAAGGAACGAAGGGTTTAGTCAGCTGGGGTTCAGATTTGGATACGATGGAGTTGGAGACAGTGACCTTTACAGGCAGGAGACACAGAGATGAGCTCTGATCTTGGATCAGCAACTTTCTGCCTTTCACTGCTATGAACTGGGGTGGGGGGCGGGGTGCATGGTAATCTAGACCATTGTCAAGATGGTCTGGATGTCCTTAGCAGGCCAGGTTGAAAACAGGCTCCAAGTCAAGAGCCCTAGACCAGGCTATGGAGTCCAGAGTCGAGAGAGGACAGAGAAGTCAGAACCCTGGACAGCTCCACAACCCTCAGAGATGTTAGTGATTTCTACAGAAGTGTGGTCGTTAACAAGGGAAAACTCAGTCTTTCTGGCCCTTCCCTCCACCCTTGCCCCTCCCCCCCATAAATGAAATACTCATACTGTAAACGGCCCTGGCATTGTCTTCTCTTCTTGGAAAATGAGGGCTCATCATAGACTACATGAAATTCTTCCCTACTCAGTTTTCCGGCCTGACTGGGTGGTCAGGGAACCCCTTGCTGTCTAGCCTCATAGAACAATTGAATCCTGAAGGAATGGTTCAGCCTGCCTGGGAACACCATTTCTTCCTTCTCAGGGTTCTAGTCCCTTCAGTTCTGAAAAGGTGGAGGATATGGTTGAACAAGATTGAAGAACCTGCTATTTCTCATCCCTCTCCGGGTGGTGGGGGTCTCAACTAAACTAACATTTAATGAGGCCCCATCATGCTCCAGGCATTGTTTTAGGTAGTTATGAAGATAAAGATGACTAAGGCATTGGCCCCACCCTCAAGAGTAATGGTATCGTACCAGTGTGTATTGGTAGGCAGACAGAGAGTTGGAAGCCCACAGATACAATGTGCTCCTTTCTGATAAAGGCAGGGACATTGTTTAGAAACATACTTCCTAAACAGTGGTGTAGGCACCGCCTGCCGTGGGAGAGACTGCAGACACACTTGTTAGGGTAGACAGACCTCATGTCTGCCCCTCCCACCCCATCCCCATTGCCCCCACTAGTCTCATCTGTCAAATTCCTCTAATTAGTCCTGAGGACATACATGGAAGGGGCTCAGTGCTTTTACACATGCCTTGACTGAGTGATTGCTGTTGAGTGTCATGGACAGAGGTTTCTCCTGACCTCGTGGAGTGTCTGGGGCAGGAGATGTTCCTAATGATTAGAACGATAGACTTGCAACCACCAGGCAGCCCACTACTAGTCCTAAGACAATCATGATGGATGATGAAAGGGAAGGAAAAGAAACCTCGGGGGTCTTTGTTTTGTTTCCTTCTTGGGAAAGAGGGGAGGTGCCTTAAGGCTATTTGAGCATGTTTTGCAAGTATGTTTCTTTCCACAGGCTAATTTTGCTACTTGAATTAACCCAGAAGAAAGAAGAGTCCCCCTTCCACCACACCCTTCTCTGGATAAAACTCCCCCCCACCCTAATAATAAACATATGGGGGGGCATAGGAAACAGAGATAGAAGAGGTTGCCCCTCATGGCCTCATCTTCTTTTTTGACCCCCTGGCACAGTGGCTGGGTGGGTGCAGAGTGGTGGCTGCCAAGATGGGCTGGCACACAGCGTGGTGGGTCAGGACAGACACCAGAAGACCCAGGTCTTTCTTGCTGTCTGGTCCAGAGTAAAACATTCGAACCTCACCGGGCCTCAATATCCCTTGGTTGTAGAAAAAGGGGAAGGAAGTGCTTTTGCTGTGGTAATTCACAAAGTGTTCTTAAGGATCAAATGTTTGTATCTTTAATACCTAACAGAGCCCCAGGCACGCCGTGACCGCTTTTAGATGCTTGGTACACGAATGATTAACTGGACGCACTGAAATCCGAAAACTGTGGAGCGCTGTGCAAGTATTCATTATTTTATTGCTTTGAAGTCTGGCTGTTTTATATGTGCCTAATCTGAGCTTATTCCATGTTACAGGAAAAATTCTAACTGTTTAACCCAGGTTAGCTCCTTTTACAAGAGAGGTGGCAAACTGCTGAGTTGGGTTTCATCAGCGGCCATGACAGACAGGCTGGTCCTCAGCGGGGATTTGGAAGGAGCGAGGAGAAACACAAGATTCAGGACAGCTCTGGGCAACAGCTGGAGAAGATGAGGAAAAGGATGAAGAAGGCTTTGAGCAGAGAGCTTTGCAGAGGTGAATTTCAATGGAAGACAAGAGAGGTGAATTTAGAAAGCAGTATGCATCGAGGAGGTGGAATTTAACATATAACGACTTTATTCTAATTATAATACAAATAGAACTTAAAGGCCCAAAGCCAGAGAAAATAGAATGGCTTGAAGACAGCAAGATCATAAGCAAAGAAATGTTGAGAATATGAACTTCAGCACAGATGAAGACATTGCAGATGTAACAAAGTATTCCTTAGCTACTTTGAAGTTAAAAAAAAATTTCTTACTTGGTTTACCTCCTATTTCATACTTTATATTTAAAAGTGAATTCAACTACTTTGGGGCTTACTATTATATTAATAAATAAACAAGCATAATCCTTTATAGAAAATCCAGGAGAAGTGAACGTGGCAATATAGCCCTTTTTTTCCTTAATTTTATGCCTGAAAAAAGTAGAATTAATGCTCCAACATCATAAACAAAGAAGAACCTCACCCAGGGAGAAAGCAAGGGGATCTAAGCTTCATCTCTAAAATTTGCCCAGAAACATTGGCTCTTTCGTGCTGCTGGAAGCATCACCATGGTGGCAATCGACCGTGTAAGCTGCCCACCACCCTGGGGTGGGCAGAATCAACATGCTGCCGGGGAGGGAGGGAAGGGCTCAGGGCAGACCTGAGGGCTGCCCGCCCACCACCCCGGACTTCAGTGGGAGCTACCTTTGTTGTCGTGCCAGACCCTGAGCTTGCAGAGGTGGCCCAGGCTCAGCATGTTGGAGAAGTTGAACGTGTCTGTGTTGTTCCGCTCAAACTTGTTCCAGTTGGCCGACTGCTTCAGGGCCAGCGTCCCACTGTCCCCATTCTCCCCAAAGATGATGATGAATACGTTGGCATCGGTGCCTGCTCCTGGAGGGTGCATAAGATGAAACTCAGGGTGCCAGCCTCTCTGACACACAGCCCTCTTGCTCTGGCCTTGATCCTGGACTCCTTGGAGGAGCCAGGGGTGCAAGTAGACAGAGATCAGAGTCGACAAGTCCAGGGGTGAACTTGGAAAGGGCCAGTTAGTGTCCTGGCACTCCCGGGCCTCCAATTCTATCCTTCACCTTACCTTTGTGCCTTGCAAAAGCCGTTGGTCTAACTGGAGTTGTAGTCGGCAAGTTTGAATGGTTTAGTGTAAAAACCTCTCTGTTTCTGGGGAAATACACCCAAATTGAAAAGGCATGCCATGTAGACTGGCTTTACAGTTTAGAAACACAGAATGCCTCCTGAACAATGTGGGTTCAGAAGGAAGCAGGGAAATTCTGTGCTCCCCAAATCCACCTCTGCTGGGCATTCTATGCTAGGACTTCACATCATTTGTTTAAATCAAATAGGGGTACTGGCCCAAGTTCAAAAGCAAATGCTTCTAGAAGAGGCCATCCTGTGAAGCTTTTCCAACACACACCTCTTGTTATCAATGAACTTATCAATTATTTTCTGAGAGCACATTGGGAGAGGATGGAGGGGTTCGAAAGCATGTGGACACTTGGAACTTTAAGCAATAAAGGTGAAGGTTCCACTGTGAGGAGAACAGGAATAAAGGAGGTGTCAAAAACAACCTTTACCAGCTTTACTGACTTATGGCGGAGATCCTGCCATGAGAGCTTCATTTCTTTGGCTAAATGCTTCTCTGCTGAAAAAATGTAAGCTACCATGGCCAACAAGTTAATCTACTAGTCATTCACAATCGGCGTGAATGAGTTTGCCAGACTCCTTGCAACTGCTCCTGGAGAGCAGGCTTGATATAAGAGAGGCCAGGTGGGAGGCATTGTTCCCATGGCTAGGTGAGAGGGTGTTCCCTCTCGTCTCCCAGGCTTCAACACACCAGCATTTTTGCTTGGAAGGCCCTTCCTCTGCATGTCTGTCTGCTTAAGTGGCTTCTGTTTGTCTTTCTGGACTTGACTTTGGCATTACCTCTGGGAGGCCCTCCACGACCCTCGCTCCTGCTCCCCAGGGAGGCAAGGTGCCCTCCTCTGAGTTCCCAGCAGCACCTGGGCAGACATTTATCAAAGCCTCACCACACTGCTCTGGGGTTGCCCCACTAGAATGTCAGACCTGCAAAGGTCTGGGGGTCGTATTTCTATCCTAACGCCCGAGGCCAAAGCTGGCACTTAGCAGATGGCCAGGCACGCAGATGTGGAAGGGGACCCAAGGGTGCCTGAGATGCACGGCACTTGGGTGAGGGGCATCAGGCAGCAGCTGGAAGATGGAACGGCTCTGAGTCGAGCTCCCAGCCCACTTTCAAAAGTGCAACTGCACTGCCCCTAATGTTCTCCCCACTTTCCTGAGGGAGGCGGAAGGAGCCAGTTTGGTCACTGGGAGGAAGTGTTTTGTCCAGATAGAAAGTGGCACGCTATGGAAGGGACTTGGGTGGACCAGCTTTTGGAAGGCCATCTGAAGAAAAGGCCCTGGCAGGAAACCAGGACTTGTGCCAGAATTTGAGGGTTGGGGGGCGAGGGCAGTGGGAGGGACCCCCGACCCACCCAGGATGTCGCTGGTCTTAACCGAGACAGTGTAGGAAGTCCACTCCATCATCTCCTCCCCATCGATGACAGCACACATCTCGCACACCAGTGTCTTCTTGCCCTTCCGCTGGGACAGCCAGTCCCCGTAGTAGAACATGGTCAGGTCTCCGGTGTTCATGTTCTTCAGAAGGATCTGGGGGAGAGGGAGCCCCGTGGGGATGCCCTCCCTCACCTCCACCAGCCCCCGCCCACCAGTGCAGCCCCCTCTGCTGAACCCCAGCCACCTGAGATCGCAGACCCAAGACACGTGCTCGTGACCCAGACTCGAAGAGTGTGGAAAGGACCCTTTCCGGGACAAAGACTCTGCCCTGTGTGCCTTGCCCGAGCTTGGGGATTTGGGAATGGGCAACTCATTGAGAAACATTTCCTGAGAGCTGCCTATCATCGTGCATAAGATACGTTTGCTGAATGAGTGGAGGAAAAATGGACCAACCAAACTGCTGTCAGGCACAAGCACCTGGGAGCAGGGACTGATGTCTGCCAGATGGTCTTTGGTGTGGGCACCATATCATTGGCTCAAGAAAAATCTTCTAATGGCTGAACAGGGGAGGAGGAGCCTGAGGGGACTCAGGGCAGATGGCTTTTTGGGGATGAGGGTTGTGTGGACTGACTCAGGCAGGGGAGTAGAGGCTTCGTGTTATGGGTTGAACTTTGTCCCTTCCCCCCCAAAAATTCATATGTTGAAGTCCTAACCCAGTCCCTCAGAATGTGACCTTATTTAGAAATAGGGTTGTTACAGATGTAATAGTTAAGGTGAGGTCATTAGGGTATGCCCCCACCCAATATGACTGGTGTTCTTATACCTCATACTGCACAGATGCGCACACTGGAGAATGCCGTGTGGAGGCTGACACGGGTCAGGGGACTACCAGAAGTTAGGGAGAGGGAGCGTGGCCCTGGCAACACCTTGATCTTGGACTTCTACCCTCTAGGACAGTAAGATGATAATAAATATCTGTTCTAAGCCCCCAGTCTGTGGTACTTTGTTGTGGCTGCCTGAGAACTCTAGTACACATCGTACAAGGAGGGCAGGCACGACGCCAGCACCACACGTGTTGGAGTGCCCAGGGCCCTGTGTGACACAGAAGCTGTGCTTACAGGGCCATCACCCTTGTCATCACAGCCATTGCCAGGGGCTTCCAGCTTTGGGGCCACACTTAGCCTGGGCCTCCTAACATCACGTGAGTTCCCATCAAAACATATCCCACTTGGCATATGCTCTGGGAAGACCCTGTCCAGTCTAGAACAGCGAGTGTTAATGACTCCTGTGGGCAGGCTGGAGGCACGAGGCCCTGAGAGTGGGGAAGGTGAGGAAACCACACAAGAGAGGTCCTGAGAAGGAGCCGCTGCCTTCTTTTCTTGGTGGAAACTGAGTCTGTGGCTGTGTGTGTGTGTGTGCACGTGCCCTGACCCTAGCCCTAACTCTACCCCTAGCCCTAGTAATAACCCTAGTCCTAGCCCTAACCCTAGCCCTAGCCCTAGTAATAACCCTAGTCCTAGCCCTAACCCTAGCCCTAGCCCTAGTAATAACCCTAGCCCTAGCCCTAACCCTAGCCCTGGCCCTAGCACTATCACAAATCCTAACCTAACCCTAAGAGAAGTACCTATAAGTAACACGTGTTCTGGGGAGAGGGGGAGGAGGAGGCAGAGCCGAGAAATCCCGTGCTGTCGTTGCTCCTTTAAGAGCCCAGCATCCTGGCCCCAAGGCTGGTTTCAGCCCAGCTGAGAGCCCAGGGGTCCAGGCTCCCCAGCCAGGCTGCTGAGGCCGGGCTCAGACTCCACCCCCTGGAAGAGGGTGGAGGCCCAGGATGGAAAAGGAGGAAGTTGCCTAACTGTGCGATCACAGGGGCACCAACGGCTCCCCTGCCAGCCTGCCCGTCCTGCCTGAGGCTCCCACCTGGCATCCTCTCTCTGTCCCAGCTCCTGCTGCTCCCCTCTCAATGCTCCCAGCTCACATCCTTGAGGAAACTCACCCCCCGCTTGGGTCTCTGTCCCTGTTACGTTGCCAGCTCATGCTGAGTTCTCTGACAGTTGACTCAGTTCTCACTGGACACAAATAAATAAAAATTCATGCCAAAGAGCATATTGATTATATGGGCTGGGTTCATGGAATGACCCTCTATAGTGACATCTGTACTTTAACAAGGTCCACTGACAAACCAACGGGGCAGGGAGAAGCAGGTGCAGGCTGGGAGGAAGAGGGGTCCAGACAGTCTACCCGCTCCAGAAACCACTCGGGCCGGCTGCCCAGGCCATCGATTCGGATCCGCATCTTGGTGAATGGAGCAATGTCCAGGATCTCCATGATGAAGGTGTCGTTCTGCTCCCGCTCAAACCTGGGGGTGGAGAGGAGAGGCATAAAGAGGGAAGCTGGCCACGGGGAGGGCTGGGCCAGGCCAGGCACCAGATCTGGGGTGCAGAGAGAAGGTGAAGCCTTACCCAGCGACTCCCCAACAGCCCATCCCTTGCAGCCAGATGTGTTCCTGAAAGGCTGGGTTAAGTGAGTTTGGCTGCTAGAAATGGCCCGGAACCAAGAGCTACCAGTTCTAGGTTCTTTTAAAATTATTATTATTTATTTTTTGAGATGGAGTTGAGACCTCAGCTAGAGTGCCATGGCATCAGCCTAGCTCACAGTAACTTCAACCAGAGTCCTGGGCTCAAGAGATTCTCCTCCCTCAGCCTCTTGAGTAGTTGGGACTACAGGCACACACCACCAAGCCTGGCTAATTTTTCTATTTTTAGTAGGGACGGGGTCTCATTCTTGCTCAGGCTGGTCTTGAACGCCTCACCTCAAGTCATCCTCCCTCCTCAGCCTCCTAGAGTGCTAGGATTAGGTGTGAGCCACTGTGCCCGGCCCAGTTCTAGGTTTTAATCTCATTCTGCTAGTTACCTAAAACAGTCCCAGCTCCACTAAGGAACTTGGTTTTCTCAGCTGTAGTCTGGAGAAAATGACACTAGCCCTGCAATTTCACAAAACTGTCACAAGGACTAAATGGTTGTGAAATCAACTTAAAACATGTAAAGACTTCTATACCTAAAAAGCTTTACACGAAATTTGATGAGTGACAGGGCCACCATGAATGGTGGGGCAGGTCGTGCACTATACAACTCTAGATGCCATCATTCACATTTTTTATTTGCAATCTGCAAAACCGAACACAGTGGCCTGGATTGGGCAATGCTACTGACAACTGCAAGGTGGTAAGCAAATAGAAGCTAATGCTGCTTTTGTTGCTATTATTATTTTTCTGTGGAATGACCTCATCATCTCAGAAATGCTCTATCTTTATTCCTTACTGCTCTTCCCACAGTGCCGCGTGCACAATGCGACCTTCAATGCTGACTGATTGCTTGACTGCTGACTGATTCCAGATGATACTGCTGATAAGCCCCTCGGGGTATTGCAGGTGGCACTGAGATATGGCTGTGCATGGCAATTGTTATGCTTCCTTGAAAACCAGACATATTTAAAAATAGAGGCCACAGCCAATGGAAGCTGAGACTGCAAATGCTGCAAGCTGAAAACTAACTATGCCTAGTCTCAAAGGTGGAGCAGGGCCCTAATCCCTTTTGATAACTTGCTGCGTGCATTTCATAATGATTAGAAGTGAAAAAGTTCTCCTAAAGTCTGCTCCTCACCCCTCCTGCTCTAACTGGAGCCCTGTCTGTCCCTCTGGTCATGTGTAAAGTGCGAGGAGGTGCTCATGTCAGTCTCATGTCACACACTGAGATTCTCTCAAATCATCTTTCGATTCCTTACTCTTGCCAGGAGCACAGTTTTGCAGATCAAAAGAGCTTTAGAATTCTTTCCTTCAGATGCCTCTTTAATTTTCACCCTTTGAATTTAGCCAAGTATCTTTATTTTATGGAGATTTTATAGTGGGACAGGCGGGTAAGGAAAGAGGGAGGAGAAACAAGCTTTTCTTCTAGAAGACTGAAAAGTAGATCACATTTGCCCCTCACCCTTCCTTGCAGTGTCATCTCTAGTTAACCCGGATGGACAACCTCTCCTTGGGGTAGAGCGTCCATATGCAAAGGGAAAGCCTGCACCGGTCCTTCGGTCCTCTGTGACTCACCAGCCACATTCTTCCTGCTGCCCCAGACCCCTCAGAGAACATGCAGTAAGACCCCCACGCTGCGGGGCCACCACTGGAGCAGCACCAGCCTTTGATCCAGGTCCCACACCTGGCCCAGAGGGGACGGGGTTGTGGAAGTGGCCCAGGGTTTGCACTGGCCTTCTCCCCAAAGGGGCCTCTGCTCAGCAGCTGATGGGTGACGTCTGGGGAGGGCCACCTCTAACTGTCCCTCTCTTCCTTCCTCCTCTGGTTCCCTTCTGTTCCCTACCCACCGTGAAAGGCTGTCCTCGGGAAAGGGCCCACCACCCACTCCCCCATTGGTCCCTCTGACCAAGTGCAACTTCTTGACGGGAGAATTTTAGGCATTGCTAAGAAGCCAGGGAAGGGCTGTCGGGAGGGATTCTGGGAAGGAGCTGGCTGGCAGATGGGGACAAATAGTGTGGGTCCCAAGCCCACCTGGTGGGCAGCTGCTCAGGCAGTTTGCTTCTGTGGCGTCTTATGGGCATGGCTGGGGCTGTCAGGACTGGCCAGGGTTCAAGCTTCAGCCTTAGCTTCATTCTAGGCCAACCTCCTTCCAGTCTGGGGGTCCCCATACCCAAGGCCATTGAGCCCATGCTCAGTGGGCTCCATTACAGCCCCACGATCACCTGAGCAGCTCTTTTCCCTTTAGGACAGCCATGGCCAACTCTTGGCAAATTCTTGTGATACCGAGTTCTGCCATCAGAACTGATCGTGGAGGTCTGGCTAACAAACCTCTGCTGTCCCTCTCCCCACTCCTTGGCAACAAGCCGCAAGATCCTCTCTGCTCCAGGCTCCTCAGTGGAACACCATGCAGCAGCGACAGCGAACAAACCACTGCCACACTCACAGCTCAGGGAAATAAGAGAAACCTGATGCTGAGCAAAGAAGAAAGACGTAAGAGAAGACACCCTGATTCCATTTCTGTAACGCTGACACCCAGGTCACAGGAAAGCATATTGCTTGGGGATGGAGATAGGGGTCGTGGGTTAAACAACGAAGGAAAGTAAGAGAATGTTTACCTTAAAAGCCAAGAATGGGCAAAGTTCAATTTTTGGGGGCCTGGGGAGGTGGTTACATGAGTTTTTACTTTATAATTATTTATGATTTCTATACTTCTCTGTACATGTTATATTTCATAATGAAGAGTTAAAAAAAATGTAAATGTCCCTAGAACCGTTGGCTGTTCCTCATGTGGCAGGATTTTCAGATCCATGCTCTGTGGGTTGTGGCCCCTCTGGTAGGCTAAAAATGCCCCCTCCCATATATCCATATCCTAATTCTAGAAACCTGTGTATGCTACCTTATATGGCATAAAAAGGGGTCTTTGCAGATGTGATTAAGTTCAAGATCTTAAGATCGGGAGATTATCCTGGATTATCTGTGTGGGCCCTTAATGTACTTACAGGTGTTTTTTTTGTTTGTTTGTTTGTTTGTTTTTTTGAGACAGAGTCTCACTCTGTTGCCTGGGCTAGAGTGCCGTGGCGTCAGCCTAGCTCACAGCAACCTCAAACTCCTGGGCTCAAGCAATCCTACTGTCTCAGCTTCCCGAGTAGCTGGGACTACAGGCATGCGCCACCATGTCCGGCTAATTTTTTCTATATATTTTTAGTTGTCCGATTAATTTCTTTCTATTTTTAGTAGAGACGGGGTCTCGCTCTTGCTCAGGCTGGTCTTGAACACCTGAGCTCAAACAATCCACCCGCCTCGGCCTCCCAGAGTGCCAGGATTACAGGCGTGAGCCACCGCGCCTGGCCCCTTACAGGTGTTTTTACAAGAAGGAGGCTGAGAGGGAGTCAACACAGACACAGAGGGGTGGGTGGTGTGAAGATGGAGCAGAGATCGGAAGATCTGGCCTTGAAGACTGAAGAGATGGGGCCACAAGCCCAGGAGTGCTGGCAACTGCCAGAAGCAAGAAGAGGCAAGGAGTGGGTTCTCCCCTGGCACCTCTGGAGGGCACCCAGCTGTGCCAACACCTTGACTTTCACCCACTGATTTCAGATTTCTGGCCTCCACAAATGTGAGAGAATAAATTTATGTTGTTTTAAGCCACTAGGTTTGTTTGTGTTAATTTTGTGTCACAACCTCAGGAAATGAATTGCAGCTCCAAGTGGCCTGAATGGAGAACTTTGGGACTGTAAAGGGGGCGGATGGGAGGAGGCTGCCCTGGAACACACACGGGGAGAATTCCGAGGCCTGGGATCGGTGAGCAGCAGGGTGGTGGTGTAGGTGTCTGCAGGGCTGAAGTGAGTGGGGTGCAAAAGACAGAGCCCCCAGTCCTAGGCTGCTCTGATCCTGGCTCCTCAGCTCCCTCCTCCGGGACCATGAAGATAACCAGACCTATGTGTGCCTCATGAGACACAGGAGGCAACGGAGAGCTGTATCTGTATCTCATGAGCATCCTTACCATGGTTTGAGGGTAGACCAAAGTCAAATCTTAAAGAGACTCTAAGCCTCTACCATTCTCAAACACCACGATAGGACCTAGTGCACATTCGAATCTGCCAGGGCCCTCTTAGAGCGTGGCCTCTGAGCTGAAGACGATGCTTTGGGAGGGAACCCGGAAGTGGGTGCTGGGGTCTTTCAACTGCCTGACCCGGGTGCCCTTTGCAGGCAGCAGTCCCTGGAACCCAGCCTGTCTTCCTCTTCTCTCAGACGACCACCATTCACGCTCTCCGCTGGGACTCGCCTTCAAGCCCCCTGAGAAGGACTCGGCCTTCCCACCCGATTCCTCCACTTGTGCAGTCCCCAAAGGTAAGCCCTTTCCGTTCTCAGAGCCTTATTGCTGATCAGACAGCCTCAGATCCAGGTGATAAAGATGAGGAAGAAGAATCCAAAACTTACACTTACTGAGCCCTGGCCGTGGCCTTGGCCACATACTCCCAGATCCCCTCCTGAAAGGGCACCCAGAATCCACCTGTGTGTCTGCCCTTTGCTTCCCTTCCCTTGAGCTCAGCCTTTCCCATGCGCCTTGCCCTGAGGCTTAGTGAAAGTCACGGCCACCCTGAAGGTCAGGCCCAACAGAGCTCTGTATCCAGACCAAGGAAGCTCCCAGTTCACTGGGTCTCTGCTGGGCCTGGGAATGATTCCTTGTGGGCATTTACTTCCCTCTACAGGAAAACCACGTCCCGTTGTCTAAATATAGCCCCTACACTCACTGGACACCGATTGCCTCAGATTCCACTGTTAGAGACTCATTCCTTGAGTTTGAGTATTACCTTTTAGGGTATCATCTTTTTTGAATGCCCCATTAATTCATAGCATCTCAGTGTGAACTAGTTTACCACAACACTTTTCCCTGAAGTGGCAACTTTCCCTGAGAAGTTGGGGAATTTAGCTGGGGAGTGGGGTGGGGTGAATTGCTCTTGGTTGTGTAAGGCTCTGGTCTCTGGGAACAGCATCTGAAGGCACCATGTTTGAGCATTGCAGCAGGAAAGCCCCACCGTGCCTTCTGTGTGCGTGCATGTCTCAGCCTCATCCTTGGCATGCACCGTTTCTTGGGGAAAGCATCACCTTGCACAGTACCAAGATGTGCCCGCGACACATGCCCAGTGGGTCTTTCCATCCCAGTCCCCTAGTCAAGATGTAGACACCCATAACAAGGGCTCCAGGACACAGGCAAAACATGCAGCCACATGCAAATGAGAAAAGCAAAACATGCCTCGGGTAAGAGCTCTGAGCTTGCAAACTAGAGCAATTAAGAAATGATGGCTCTCCTCACAAAATAAATCTTTACTCAGAAAAACAATCCTTTAACTAACAAGGTGCCTTGAAGCATTTGCAATATGGTTGTGTTTATAATGATGCGATTTTCAAGCAACATTTTCGGAATTTAGATACTCTAAGAAATGAGATGTCTGTCTCTCCCACCAGCAGTTAAGCCTTGTATATCTGGAAAATAAGGTGGAATGTAGGTGTGGGATAAGTGATCAGAGAAAATCCAGGAATTTGGAGTTGGGTGGAAATTAGAGTGAGAGTATAAAGATGAAGTAAATGAGAGACTGAGTAACCAAGTGGACAGCAGCCAGACCGTGTATCATAATAGAAGTCCAATCCACGACCTCTGCGTGACCAGCCCAGGAAACCACAGCCTCTACAGCAATCAGCCCAGAATGGTCAGGACTTCAAAATGACTGCCAGCTTCCCTGTGTTGTCCCTGTTCCCAACTCAGGACCAACCAGAGAAATGCAAACACGCTGCCCATCTAAGTACATGAGATGCCGCAAGTCTAGCTAACTCGCCTCCCGCTTTACCAGTCCAAAAATAATGCTCCCCTATGAAGTTTTCCCACTCTCCTACCAGCCTTCGAGACTCTGCCACATCAGTAATGGTGCCTAACTCCTTTGCTAGAGCAAGCTCTAAATCCATAGCGTCTGTTCTCATTCCGTTCTCCTTTGTTTCCACAACTGCCTAAGTTCCAATCCCAGTTCCCCTACTTTCTAGCTGTGTGACCTTGGGAAAGTTACTTCATCTCTCTGTGTCTCGGGCACTTTATTAGTGAAGTGGCAAGGATGACAGAGCGCACTAACGGCGGCGATGTGAGTTAGTGTATATTAAGAAGCGCTTACCACAGTGCCCAGCATGGAGTAAGTGTTCAGTGTCAGCCACTATTGCTGTATCACCATGGCCAGTTGATCTGGGGAGAATTCCAGAATGAAATGGAAGGTGCACAATGAGAGACCAGAAGTTCTAAGAGAAGGCGGGCAAAAACTGTTCTTATCAGACCCCTGAGGATGAGCTGTGAAGGATGGGCAAAGCTCCAGCTCTCATGAGCTGTTCTGGCCATGAAAAGAAACCCCTGCCTGGTCCCTAAGAGCTTCAGTATCCTCATCCCACCTTCATCCCCATCATCCCCATCATCACCATCACCCCTACCTTCATCACCTACAACATCGCCATCCTCACCATGCTGCGAACCATCCTCACCTCCGCCACCATCGGAAGTACTCTCTGAGTGCCCGCTACGTGCAGGGACAGAGTTAGGAGCTGTGAGGGGCCCAGAGAGGAAGCCACCCTGGATCCTGCCCTCCTGCTGGGGGAAGGGGTGCTGTGGGTTCAGAGCAAGTGGCTATGAGTGGGTTTTATTTATTTTATTTTATTTTATTTTTTGAGAGAGTCTCACTCTGTTGCCCTGAGTAGACTGCTGTGGCGTCAGCCTAGCTCATAGTAACCTCAAACTCCTGGGCTCAAGTGATCCTCCTGCCTCAGCCTCCCGAGTAGCTGGGACTACAGGCACATGTCACCATGCCCGGCTAATTTTTCTATTTCTAGTAGGGATGGGGTCTCACTCTTGCTCAGGCTGGTCCCGAACTCCTGAGCTCAAGTGATCCTCCCACCTCAGACTCCGAGAGTGCTAGAATTACAGGTGTGAGCCACTGTGCTTGGCCTGTGGATAGGTTTCAAAGACCCTAAGCTTAGGCTCTTAGTCTTCCCCTCTGGTTCTTAAGATGTCAGGGGCCAAGGATGTTTGGGGGACAATGGCCAAACATGGAAAACCAGCCAAACCCAGGACCGTCTAAACTGGGGATGCGATGGAGGCACAGACAGTAAGTACTACAGGAGAGCTGCCTTTACTGTCACCACTAATCACTATCTTAAGAGGTGGTAGAACCTAATGCTTAGGACTAGAGACCATCTGGGTGCAGTTCCCAGTGCCACAGTGTACTGGATGTGGGACCCTGAGCATTACGACTCCACCTTGCTGCACCTCATCTTTCTCACCTGTAAAATGGGGATGATATTAATAATAATAGTCCTCATGGAGTTGCGGAAAGGACTGGGGTGTCGATACATGGCTTACAACAATGCTTGGCCAAAACAAGCCCACCTAAATGTTAGCGTCGCCGCTGTTGTTCTTCTTGGGTGTTAAGCTCTGTGGGTACCTTGTATTCCCGGTTCTCTCCAGTGCCTGAGTCAGTGCCTGGGATATACTAGGTGTTCACTCACTTTTTTTAATGTTTTGAAAATCGATGGCTTTTTATTTTGCAATCATTTTAGACTTACAGAAAAGCTGCAGAAATAGAACAGAGCTTCTGTGTACCCTTCACCCAGCTTCCCCTAACGTCAGCATCTTACATTACCATAGTACAATTAACGAAACCAGGGAATTAACAGTGATAGAGTACTATCAACTACTAATCCACGGACCTTACAATAAGCATTTTCGAGTGACCAAATGAAAGAGAGAAGAAAGGAAGGACTTGCTAGGGGCTGAGGTGATCGAGGAAGGCTTTCTGGAGGAGGTGGATTTGAGTTGGCCCTTGAAAGGGAAGGGTATGGAGCCTGGTGGGTGCTGCGTGATTTTCCAGCAGCTTCTAGAATGGACAAAGGTGCGGAGACTGGAAGGCCCATGGTGCAGGGGGTGACTGCAGGCAGGGTGGGGCAGAGGTCAGAAGCTGGGGAGGGGTGAGGAACAGGAGCCGCCTCCAGGTACCTGGCTTTCTTTTTGTCCAGCCGCACCTCCTCTGTGCTCCCGTTGATGCCGTAGAGGGTCATAAAGATGCTGGAGTCAGTGCCCCCACCAACCACGTCCCCTGTCCACACGGTCATTTCGTAGAGCACCTGCCACGGGAGGGACGCGGGTCCTTGGCACCACCCCCCAACCCCGCGCGGTCTGCCTCAGTCTCACCAGACAAAGCAGACACGCCTTCCAAGCTCTGTGGCTCTGAAAAGAGCCGTCCCCCTATTCAACTGTACATGTCTGGACAGCAGGTCGGGCCTGTCCTTCTCTTATGTCCCCCACTGTGCCCAGCAGCGCTGGAGAGGTCAGTTTCTGACAGCGAGTGTGTTGTGCAATAGAAACGCGACCGAGAGCACCAGCGTCCACAGATTCATTCTTTGTCAGTGGAGTCCCAGCCTGAGTCCGGCCATGCCAGCAGTGCGTGGTGGCAGGACAGTGGCTTTTGGAGCCATCCAGAGCTCCGTGTGAATACCAGATCTGCCACCTGCTGGCTGATAACCCCAGGCAGACACCCACCCTGGCTGGCCTCCCCGCCGCTGCGGTAAAATAGTGATGAACTGCGCTGCCCGGCGTGAGAGCCGCAGACAGTTCGCATTGGTGCCTGGCGCTGGGCCTGCCACGGCCACGTGTATGGCCTTCAGCAGCAGCAGTTCTGGGTGTCTGTCCCCTTAGTGCCACAGCCAGTACACACTCTGAGGTCTGTGAGCGAGGAGTACCGCTGGGGAGACGTTTAAGGGAACCGGCCTCAAGCACTTGTGAAGTGGGACAAGCCCCTATTTACGTGACTTTCGCTTTAGGCTGGCACTTTGCCATTTTGCCTGAGGTCTGCTCCAAAGAGGATGTGTGCCCTTTGTCTCCACTGGAGGGTGAAGGAGCAGCCTGCCCTTCCCTGGGGTGCCCTCGCTGAGGCCTTGCCTGCAAGAGGCATCGCCTACTCCCATATTCTGGAATGTTCTCTGTTCCTGCATTCTCACTGCATTCCCTCTCACCAGGTGCTGTGGGCTGGTGACAAGGTCTAAAGGTTCAGGAGAGGCTGGTACACACATCAGAGGAAAGGCTAGGCTGACTGTCTCCTCTGAACACACCGGGCCCTTCCCTTCCCCTTGGCTGCCATATTCCCTTAGCACTTGTGCAGGGGCCTTGTCCCTACCACCTTGGAACTCAGAACCCAGGTTATTCATCGCAGGGGTCAGGCTCCCTGCCACGGTGCCTGGTGGGTGCTGCATGCTTTTCCAGAAGCTTCTAGAATCCTTGCCATGACACCGCAAGGTTTGAAGTGTTATGTGTGGGCCTAGCCTACGGGAGAAGTTCAGGGTGTGTTTGATGAGGCAATGGATGGAGAGACTCTTGCTTTACCAGGAAAACCCCCTTAGACCACCCAACAAGGACATTCATGATGGGCAGGAAGAGCTGAACAAAAGTCGGAGCCTGACATGTTTTTGCTCTTATCCAGGCAGGCACAAAAAATAGAATGATCAAAATGAATGCTTTGGCGGCCTCATGGAGACCGGCCCTTGAGGGCCGGCCCATCCAACTCCTGTGTTCTCTGCATCCATCTCTCCTTTACACAGGCACGTCTCTTTTTATACAATATGTGTGCTTCCAAAAAGAGACAGAAACAGTGTTCTTGTAATTCTGGTCTGATATCAGATGTCCTGGAGAGATGGCCGTTCCAAAGAACCCCGCGGTTCTTTGTAAAGTGACAAACCTGTGTTCTTTTGTACTGTGAATAACAGGGGTGTGGACCTGGATTTTCCTGGGCTAAAGGGCTCGGAGGGAGATGCAGCTGCACTGCGTGGGGTGCGTGCGTGTGCTGGGGGGCGGCACACACAGGCACACACAGGCCGGGAACTGGGTCAGGCGGAGGTCCCTGGATGAATTATGCGCTCACCTGCATCATCCGTCTGGCCGCAGATGGAGATGTCTGGGGTGGGGGAGGGGGTCTGTGCTGTGGACAGTGCTGCTCTCAGAATCCCAGCAGGCGAGGGGCAGGCTCCCCCACTCCCACCTGTCAAGCGTTTTAGAGCCTGGAACTCAGCCCTCCCTTTTCTTTCCATATATGACATAGGCAGGCACCCCCAGGTCCAGGTGGTTCCTTCTCACCTTCGTGGGACAGTTTCTGATCTAAACTGAGTAGCCCACTGGTTTGGATTCAGGAACAGAGATAAGGGCTGGGGCCTTCTGTTGACTCCACAGCCATGAGAGAGAAAGACCCCACAGGGTCAGGTGAACTCGAGGCCTCTGGGCCACCAACTGGCTGTGTGTCCTTGGGCCCCAACACCAGGCTTCCTGCTCGGACTGACCTGTGAGTTAGAGGTGGAGCCGGGGCAGTGACTTCCGGGCTTTTCTGGTTAAGGAGGGTCTCGTGTGGATAGCACTGGCTGCACTGTGAGACCCAGAGGCTCACAGTATCCCAGATGCCCTCTTTCCCCATCACCATCCCACTGCCATTGATGGAGCATCCTCTGTAGAATAACGAGCCTGCATGTCTATGTAGAGCCGTTACCTTGCAACGCTCTTTATGAACTGCGATCTCATTAGGTCTCACCAAGAACGAGCCATGAGTAGCAAGGAGGCATTATTTCCATACACAGTGTATGAGAAGACCAAGGCCCGGAGAAGGCAGGTGACTCGTCCAAAGTCATACAGCAGCAGACCAGAAGAGAGTTCAGTCTCTGGCCCCTGGCACAGTGCCTCTAGCCAGCACACGAGGCTGCAGCCACTGAAGATGCCCAGCAATGGGTCTCCTACTTCCCCTACTTCCATCTCCCTGCTGCTCCGGCCCCAGCCTGCCCCAGCTCCCATCCTGGCCATGCAATGCGCACTCACAGTGTCCCCTACCTTCACCCCTATGTTCACCACCATGGCATCCAGAAGGTCAAAGACACGGGAGGTGATGCCATCGCCTCGGTCCTTGGCGAGCCAGCAGTTGCAGCGCAACGTGTACTTGGTGCCCTGGGTGGGCACCGCCAAGCACAGCTCTTCCACCAGCCAGCAGCTCTCGGGGGAGGCCCCGTCATGGCCCAGCTGGGGTTGGGGGGACACACCAGACCTGTGAGGACCTCAACACAGCCCGGAAGGAAGCCCTCCCTGCTCAGCCCCTCCCTCAGTGACTCCTTCCAGCGCACTGTGTACCGACTGGCCACGTCCCTCCCATGAAGGTGAAGAAGTTTTGCAGATATCATCAAGGCCTCTAATCAGATGACTGATTTAATTAAAAGACTATCTGGGTGGGTCTGACCTAACCAGGTGAGCCCTTTAAAAAGGAGTCTAGACATCAGAGATGGAGAAGTCAGAGAGATTTGAAGCGGAAGCAATTGTCTCCCATTGGCCTTGAACAAGCAAATGGCTGGGTTTTGGAGAGGGCCACACAGCAGGGAGTGGTGGGTGGGCTCTGGGAACTGAAGGCCTCAGTCCTACAACCCCAAGAAAAGCAATTCTGCCTGGAAGAGGACCCCAAGCCTCAGATAAGCAGCTTTATTTCTGCCCCACGAGACTGTGAGAAGTACAGCCAGCTCACTCACACCTGGACTCCTGCCCCGTGACACTGTGAGTTAATACATGGTTTGTGGTAATTTGTCACACAGCAATAGAAAGCTAATACACAGGGCGTCCCCAACGAGTGGTGGAAGATGAGACCCAGTGGGGCGGGTGGCTCACCTAAGGCCGCCCAGCTAGCTGATGGCAGACATCCTCCCCTGCTGCCTGCTCTGAGGGGGCCCCAGGTGGGTCACTCTCCCCTCCCTCCCCTTCCCCTCCCACCCACGCCCTGGTCAGCTCCTTCCTTCCCTGGGGGCCCTGAGGACCAGCACCTCGATCTTCTTGATGATGCCCACATCCAAGCCGGCCACATAGAACTCCTCCACAGAGCCACGGTCAAAGCCCTTCTTCCCGCCGGGGTAGTCCAGCCAGATGCGGTTGCTGCGCTCATCATCCTCCCCAATGAGTAAGATGAAGGCTCGGCTATCAGTGGCCGCGTCCTTGTGCTTCCCAGTAGTGACCGACACATAGTAGGGAATAACTGCAAGAGATTATGGGCGAGCCTCACAACGGGCCAGGTGGACAAGGGCACCGCTTAGCGGGCTCGGAGACTTGGAAATAACCCCTGGAGGGTGCTGATCTCAGTTGCTCTCTGCTCCCTGCTCAGAGACAGTGCAATGAGCGTTCCAGACCGGTGAGCTGTCTATGGGAGGGTCTACTCTCCAAGGAATAAGGGAGTTGGTGACTCCCAACGCAAAGATCAGAGAGCACGTTCTCGTACTTGTTTGGAGTGGCATGCTTCTGAAAGCCCTTTGCCCAGGGATCTTACTTGAAGTTAGCACTGCCACATGAAGAAGGTGAAAACAGTAACCTGTCACTAGATACAGTGGTTATACGCCTGAAAAGCTTACCGCAGTCAGCAAAAACCAGGCTGGCAAAAGCAAAGTCTTGCAGAAAGTAGGAATTTGGGGAACAATAAAAATATTTTATTCATCCATATGGGACATAACAAATGAAACTCCTAGAAGGCATCCATTTGAAAACAAACTAGATTAATCAGCATAGAAACTTGTTCATAGGGGCTGGGCGCGGTGGCTCACGCCTGTAATCCTAGCACTCTGGGAGGCCGAGGTGGGTGGATCGTTCTGAGCTCAGGAGTTCGAGACCAGCCTGAGCAAGAGCGAGACCCCGTCTCTACCAAAAATAGAAAGAAATTAATTGGACAGCTAAAAATATATAGAAAAAATTAGCCGTGCATGGTGGCACATGCCTGTAGTCCCAGCTACTCGGGAGGCTGAGGCAGTAGGATTGCTTGAGCCCAGGAGTTGAGGTTGCTGTGAGCTAGGCTGACACCACGGCACTCGCCCCAGGCAAGAGAGTGAGACTCTGTCTCAAAAAAAACAAAAAAACCAAACAAACAAAAAAAAACTTGTTCACAAAGTATCCACAGAGATCTAGTTGCCCATCCAGTATCTGTTCTCCTTGTAGCTAGGGGTGGTTATCATATGTAAGCAGATATTGTGGGGTGAGTTACTGTGCAAATCTTTTTTAAAGGGTCTGACTCAACTCAGAGGAGTACCCTTTTGCCACTAACCCTTCCACTCATTCTGCTTGGGATATGGATGTGACGGCTGGAGCTCCGGTGTATATCTCGGAACCGTGGGCAACCTTTAGGATGAAAGCTACTTGTAACGTTGCCAGAGTGACCAGCTTGAACTGGAGCTGCTGTAGTAGTCCAAGATGGGCCTACCTTTGAACTTTTATGTGAAAAAAAAAGAAAAATTCCTATTATTTTAAGTCATTATGTCCAGGTCTCTGTCACTTGCAGTTAACGATTGATACAAGTTGGAAACCCTTTCTCCTGGCTCATCTTCCTTCACAGCTTGGGGGATACTGCCCTGGTATAGTGGGTTTTAGGTTATGCAATCTTTATCTCTTTGAAAAGTTTCTAAACCAGCTCTTCCTGGCTGGAGTGATCTGCATGGTTTTCTGCACCTGCACATGGCCTTATTTTTACCTTTACAAGGAGAGTCTTTCTACAGGTGTTCATAGCGCTTAAGGAGAGGCACTTTCTTGTGGGTCCTATCACTTATTCACAGAGTGGGAAGGTAAAGTGTGAGCAGAATGGCTCTCTCTGCCTGACTCCACAGATCCACCTGGAAAGGGATAGTGTGGATGTCACACTCTCATGTTTAAGAGAACTGAATAGGAAGGTGGTGCATTTAAATGTTCAATAGACAAACATAGAACTGCCTTATCTCAAAAATCCAGTTGGCGAAATGAACTTGCCAGGGAATTATGATATTTTTTATGGAGGAGGATAAAACTGAAGCCAAGACACTGACTTATCCAAGGCCCCATGTTTTATTGTTAGAACCAGAAATGGAACTTCAGTCCCCCAACAACCAACTCAGGGCTTCTTCCCCTCTTCCCACCACACACCGTATCATGCCTTAAGTTTGCATGGCTGAGTGCTGTGTGTGGTGCACTATTGACATGCAAGGGAGGCTCATCGTTGCTGTCAATTTCTGGCTGGTGGTCCTAGGCCCTCTGGGCTGAGCCAATATCCTGAGAGTGTGTGAGGGCAGAGTTTATGATGGTAACCACCTGGTGGTGGATCCATGGATTAAGGACATCATCATCCTATCTTCTTTAGCCTTGGTTTCCCCATCTGTATAAAGGACTTATCACTGCCCTCTCACCTTGAGGGTTTTTATGGAGATGAAACAGGCAATATGTCTGAAAACTGTGCAAATTACAAAGCATTAGATGTAAGTCATGGTTGATGGTGGGGCTAAAAGATGGCCTGTCTAAGAATAGCTGCAAAACATTTCCATGTGCCTGCTACTCCTCTGAAGGGCTCCCTACTAGGCTTACCTGGGCCCTCCTGGACATAGGCGGCCATGGGCCCTGTCACTGTGTCGATGTCGATGTCAGCCATCTTGGAGCTCAGGGCAATCTCCCAGAAGTCAGCGGGGCTGCTGCAGTTGCTGCTGCGGTCCCCAGTGTATTCCTGTCCAGAGGGGCATGACCCACCAGTTATAGCTCCAGCACCTCTGCCCCACGGGGCCTCCCCCAGATATAAGGACAGTGACAGGGCAGTGGCTGAGCCTCCCCCAGATATAAGGGGGGTAACAGGCTGTGGCTGAGCCTGACGGCCTCTCACCACACCTTCTCATAGAAGAGCCTCTCGAGCCGCCCGTCTTCCTTCTTCAGGGACAGCCAGCGCCCGCACAGGAACAGGAACTCATCCTCGTTGGTGTCGTTCCAGATCTCCACCTTTTCCACGTACCAGTCTGCACACCACTTGGTGTTGTCATGGCGGAGTTTGATCTTATAGATGACACCCAGGTCAGCGGCCTCGATGATGAAGGTGTCAGCCTGGGGAGTCCAAATGTGGGGACTCGGGTGGGGGACACACTCCCCATTAACCCACTCCAACCCCATCCTTCCAGGACCTTCCATCCCCCTCAACTGCTGGGCTGAGCAGGCCTTCCTACCTAGGACCCTCCACACCCATCCCTAACACTGGCCATGGGGTCCAAGGCCTCACCTCCACGACTGCCCATCTCACAGTCCATTCGCGTGTGGCTCCATGGAGAAAACTGCCTTCACCAAACTCCTCTTCTCTTGGGAGAAGCCCGTGAGTGTTTGGAAGATGGACCCTGACAGCTATGTGACAGGGTGGGACCTAAAGGCCATGCCAGTGGCAGACGAGGGTAGATGACAGTCTTGCTCGTCAGATGTCCTTAGCTATGTTGAATATTGGGATGAGTTCAGGTGTGGCAGCTAAAAGCGATTCTAGAAGTGACATTCTGGATAATGGTAACGGGCTTGGAATTCCCAAGAGGCCAGGAGGGAGTCGGAGGTGCCAGGAGAGCAGGCTGCAGGGGAGGAGGTGGGGAGGGGCACGGGGAACAAGCAGCTGTGGGCTGTGACGTAAGGCCCTTCTCTGTGTCCCTGATTCTGTTCTCAGTCAAGTGGACACTCTACTCTATGTGCTTGATTCTTCGAGGAGAGCTCAGTGAGGTACGGATTCTAGGCCTTGGGTGAGGCAGAGACAAGGCAGAGGTTGAACGCGGGAGGCAAGATCCCGAGGATAGGGATTGGGGAGGGGGACATGTGACCCTGAGTGACACTCACTTTCCTTCTGAAAGACTGGCTGACTGTGGGCACTGTGCTGAGCCCTAGGAAGTCAGAGATGAATATAATAGGATGCCCTCTGCCCTGGGGCCCTCACGGTCCAGTGTGGGGAGAGGAGGGGATGGGTAATTATAGCCCAGGTGGTGGGAACAACCACTTGTGCAAGGACTAGAGCCAGGGCTGAGAAGGCGTCTCCAGGTGGCATTATTATGCTGCACATGGCAGGCTGGGCTTTCCAGGCAGCCCAGGGCAGGGACAGCCCACGGCTGAGGCAACTGCAGGTGAACAGCAGCTGTGGCGCATGGCTGACAGCAGGTGTGGATCCTGCAGTCCTGGGGCCTTGGCAATCCACTGAGTCTAATAGAGTAAGAAAGGGCCTGCCCAGGGACATTGCAGTTCCACTGCTCTGCATCAGTCCTGGAGGAAGATCTTCACATGTGCACAAGTGTGCACATATGTGCAATGTGTTCATTGCAGGCTAATTTTTACAGTGGAAAATTGGAAGCCACCAGGGGTCCCCCGCTTGGGGAACAGTTAAACACCTTTGGCAACGCCTTTCCTGTGGAATGTGAGATGTGTGTTGGGTACAGAGAATAGCCGGTTCCACCTCTGCATGAATATCCTGACAGAGGGATTTCCAAGGCATCCATGTATGCCAAAGGCAAGTTGAAGAAGCGTTTATATAGCATGAAGCCTTTTATGTAAAAAATTAAAACCACAAAACAGCTTGCCTATTTTCTATTAGTGCATGTACACGTATGCAGAGAAAACGGTTGGCAAGATGCCAAGACAGGAGAGTATGTGGGGCGTTCTGGATACTGGGCCCAGTGGTCTGTAGGGGACATTCCAGGCAGGCCAGTGGGGCAGGCCATGAAGATCTACAAATCCCATGAAGGATTCAAGTCAGATCTTGGATCTGTGGGGAGCCCCAAATTGTTGACATGAGGGGGTGACTCATTGGCTGCGGGTAGGTTAATTGAGGAAGCCGAGGATGGGCCTGGAGCAGGGAGACCAGGCTGGCTCAGGGCTTGAGGTGAGATGAGATTTAGAAGGGAGAGTCTCTGCGGCATGGTCAGATCTGGGTGGGGAGGGGGTCCTGACAGAGAGAGAGGTGTCCAGGATGATTCCTGGATTCCAGAGCAAGAGATCAGAGAAATGGAAGCTTCTAGATGCTCGACAGTGAACTTAAGGTCACATACATAGTAACTGAGCCAGGAGAAGTTCCAGCTCCCCTGATGGGGCATCAAAACTGGAGGAAAGGAGGAGAAACAGATGGGGTGGAACCCAGCAGAGATTTTTCTTGAGATGTAACAATCGCTAAGAGAGAAAAGAGCAACCTGAACACAAAGGAGGATGGATTCCATCACCTTCACTGACACCGACCTTCATTTATTCACTCAATAAATGTTCATCAAGTGCCTATTCTTCGCCAGGCTCTGTAAATACAGCCAAGCACAAAAATCGTCCTATCCACTGTATGCCGCACATTGCTGTTTTCACAATGCATTCACCAGGCATCGACACCAGGTATAGATGAAGGCAGGGGACAGGTGAGCTCTCCCAAGACTCAACAACACCCAGCACGGATGAAGAGCTACCTGTGTGCCAGGCACAGTGCTAGGCACTTCACATGTTTTAATGTAGTTGACTTTCACAATAACTCAAAATTAACTCTTTTTCAGGTAGAGGATACTGAGGCACAGAGATGTTGAGTAACTTGCCCAAGATCGCACACAGCTAGGAGGCATCAAAGCCAGGGTCTGAACTCAGGTGATCTGGCCCCAGCATCTGGGCCCCTGATAACATCCGTAGTATAGTGTCAGGGACGTCACATGAATCACTCAACCTCTTTAGCATTCCATTTTTCCAAAATAAAAGGGCCTCCTTCTGGCTACCTTATAAGGGCAGTGAGCACTTATATCTCTCGTGTGTGTGTGTGTGTGTGTGTGTGTGTGTGTGTGTGTGTGTGTGTGTTAAATTATTTCTCCCTGATACAAAGTGCTCCAACATCTTGTCCTGTTTTTCAGCCCTCAGGTCTAATTAGCAATCACGTTACTATTATTCCCACTTCGGAAGTGGTAAACTCAGTTGAAGGTGAACGGTTTGTGTCTGGATGATGAGGCAGATGAGTGCACGTGCTGAGACCTGACTCCCAAGGATCTGGTGGCCAGGCTGGGGCTCTTTCCACGCTACCTGACTCACACACAGTGTCACCAGCCAGCTGCAGTCCCACTTAGATGACACCCCCTTTTCTTGTCCCAGGCCTGATATCCTCCCCACCAATAGCAAGTGGTTCAACGCTAAGGGTCGTCCCTGGCTGAGGATCAGGCCCTTGATAAGTACCCATTGGTGGATGCGTGAAATCCCCCACACACGGCCGTGGGCAAGACCACAGATTGGGTTGGGAGCCCGTCCCCTTCATCTGACCTCCCTGTGGACATAGTCTGGCCTGCGGGCATTTCGGGCAGAGTTAGGTGACTGGAGAGGAGACGGAAGCAGGCAGAGAAGGCAGGGAGGGGGAAACCGGGCTGGCAGGAAAGGAGCTTGGCGAAGCCCACCCTTTGTGGCCCCTCTGGACAGACTTCTTCCTTTTCATAAAATCATAGTCTGTTGTAGCTGGAAGGGCCTTAGACACCATCTGGTCATTTTTCAAGCCCTTTTATGGCCACAGAACCCTTTGTTTAACAGAGGGCCTGCTTGGCACCCCAATCCATGGGCCAGGTCAGAGTGGATTCACCTGGGTGGGAGTGGGTGCCCGTCTGCCCCCGCTCCAACCACCCTCATGGGTCCCAAGGGCCATCGTGCCACCCAGGACTCTGCACAACACAATTCAGCCAGTCCATATCTGACCCCCCACTTTACAGATGAGGAAGCTGAGGCCAGAGAACTGGAATCAGGTGAGGAGTTGATGCAGAACTAGGTTCAAGCCTCTGTGGGCACAGCCCTCACCACGCTGCGGCACTCACCCCCATGTTTGTGAATCCCACCATGAACTGGGTTTTCTGGAGATGGCCCAGTCCCCGGTGACCCACAGCCTGGAGCTCAAGCAGGCCTCCTGCTCGCCACGCCCTGCCCCTGCTCCTCCCCACCCCACCCCAGGCAGGACCCAGAGTGGGGGCGTTAGCTGGGAGTGGGGGACAAGCCATACTTGCAGGGGAAGGGCAAGGGCAAAAGCCCAAGTGAGGGTGACCGACACCCCACAAAGGTCCTGGATGCCCCTGGGGACCATGAACAGCTGGCACCCAGATCCCTGGACCTGGGGAGGAGAAGGGGGTAAACTCCGTGTGTCTCTCATACCGTTCCTCTCTCGAACTTGTTGGTGCGGTTCTCCGACTTGCCGAGGTACCGCTCTCCGGTGTCCCCGAGGTCGCCGTAGATGGTGATGTAGACCTTGGCATCTGTCCCCGCCCCTGGAACATTCCCCGTGAAGATCTGAACGGAGTACAGCACAACTGGGCAGGCAGGTGGACAGACAGACAGACAAAGGGAAGAAAAGGGTGACAGCACTTCAGGATTTGGGGGACCAGATTTGTAGGAGTATCAGGGTTCTAGCCAAGGCCTCAAGCAGTGAGTGCCGTCCTGTCATTTGCTCATTTGCTTACATTGGGCTTCAAATCCACACGGATTCTCCAGTGGGAAGTTTGCTCATCTGATGTGGACTCAAGTGGGCTCGGAGAGACCTAAAACTTTTCAAACCATCTGCCCAGACAGCCTACAGTGTCCGGGGAGAAAGAACTGGAAACCACCTGCAATGCGTCCTGGTCATGGTCACTAAATCGACCTGCTATGACACACTGACAATAATAGATCTTCCCTTTTGAGGGTGACTGGTATCAACACCAGGTCCATCTAACCAGCTTATGGGAAAAATAACATATTTTTGATAGAATAGTTTTCCTTCAGTGTCCATTTTCTTATTTTCATTTATTCTCTAGCTCACTGCAGCCCACCCCGACCCCAGCTCACCCCGACCCCAGCACTCCAGGCTGACTCTGGCCAAAGTTACTATGACTGCCACCCTCCCCTTGGCCTCCCAGGCCCGTGGGAAGGGCTCAATAAATACTGGTGTGACAATTATTAAAAATTATTAGGGAAAATAAAAACTATTAGAGTCTTGATTTTGTTTTGCTGTTGTGGACTTATCAAGGAAGGATAAAAGATCTTTTCCAATATCCACCACAGCAGGGAGAGGCGAGTCTTGCATTTATTTTATTTTTTTCAGAGATGGGGTCTCGCCGTGTCCCCAGGCTGGAATGCAGTGGCGTGATCATCACTGGTGACCTTCCTACTCCCCACTGCTTTCTCTAATCCTTTGGGAATTACGAAAACTGATTCAGCTCCTGGGTGCTGAGCAATGCGGTTGTGCAGTCAGAGGCAGCTATTTCTGGATCCTCCTCCCTCCCCGTCCCGCCCAGGCCACTCAGCTCATCAGTGGAGAGATGTTTCCCTAGAAACATCGCCCAGCTCCGAGTCAGTGTGGTGGCACGGAACAGCCCAAGTGCCCCACTGGGACGGCTTTCCAGGGCATCCTCTGGGGTCCAAGTAGGGAAGGGAATTATCCCCCAGATTTCACAGCAAAGGAAATTTGGAGAAAGGGAGAACAGTAGAGAAAGGCACAGGGTTGGGGCAACACTTGCTTTTATTTCTAAATGGGAGGCAACTCAGGTTAAAGGAAGGTTAGAGCTATAGCTGTTTTATTTGTGGTGATAAAAAAGGAAACCAATGTTTGTCTTTTGTCTTTTGACTGTCTTATCAGCTTGGTGGGCAGAGAGACCTGCCCCTCTGCCTCCATATGGAGCCCGAAGTTTTGGGTTTTACTCCAGTTTTTACAAGAAGGCAACACAACAGATTTAAGCTGGGCTTCCAAGCTCTTGGAGTTTCTCTGATCACATAGACTGCCCTGCTAGAGAGACCCATATAGTGCTTTTGTATAGCATCAGTGGTAGAAAGTCTGTGTTTTGCAAGTAAATTTGATTTTTGAAATAGCCAAAGATTATTCAGAGCTGGATGGCTGGCAAACAGGGGAATTGACATGGACAATGCCATGGCAGGTCAAAACAGAGGTGTGGCCCTGTCCATGTGGTCCGGGAAGAAGGCATGGGTGCATACACACATACAATGCAGAAAGAGAAGGCAGAGAAGGCTGAGGGTTGGGCCCTGAGGACTACCACCTGGCATGAGAAAGGAAACCAACACTCACTGGACCATCCAGAGAGGTGGGAAGAGACCCAGAGTAGGGTGATGTCACCAAAAGCAAAGGAGAAGGAAGCACAAGAAGTTGTTGGTCAGGTTCTACAAATCCTGCAGAGAGAACCACATCGACAAAGAATGGACAAAGATAACTGGCCCATACAGAAAGCAAAACCATGACCTTGGACATCCTGAAGCTGCACCCAGCCACTGAGAACAACTACAGAATAGCTTCAGAGTCCAGAATGTTCCTAAATTCATACTAAGTTGGAACAACTGGATCCAGCAAGAGCAGAGAGGACCAAGCCACAGAGATTGACAGTCCAACAAATAAAGAGTAGGGAGAAAACAAGGACCAGGATAATCCAGGCACCAGATACACCGTATTTAGATGTATTACCACAATGTCAGACCAGAAAAGGATTTGAGCACAGATTTTGGAAGGAGACAGCTGAGACTTTGAAGAAGTTTGGCCGTTTATGAGCTGTGTGAACTTGGGTAGATCGTGCCACCTCGGTAAGCCTCACTGGGCCTCTCTACAGAATGGAGATAACAGTGGACCCTACTCCTGGGTGAAGAGGCTCAGCCTGGCTCAGGGCACGTGCTCTTCAAGGAAGGGCCATGGTCCTGGAGCTGCCCGTGGCAATGAGAGTGACCACATCACACTTACTGTCCAGAGGCTCCTCCACTTCCTTGTAGACTTGCCTTAAGGACCCATCTTTCATGTACTTCTCAGTGAAGATGTCATAAGGAACCAGTTCTCGAATGGTCTTCTTGTCATCCTCAGAGGTGGCAAGCCATCGATCACAGGGGAAAGTTAAGGTCTCCGCACCCTGCGGTGAGGAGGAAAGAGGAAAATGAGCCTGCAATGTGGCAACTGCCAACTTCAGTGACTCATCAGCATGCCAGTACTCATGGAGACCAAGGACAAGGGTCCTGGGCCCTACAAATAATGCAAAAGCCACAGGGACCCCATGGCCTAATTTCTTACTTAAAGACTTGTACAACCATATCAGAGGTTGGCTCTCAAAGGCCAGGTTCCCAGGGTCACTTAAAAACAGATATCTGAACGCTATCCCAGAGACTCAGGTTCAGTGGGCAAGGGGAGGGGACTCTGTATTTTGTAATTGTTCCCAAGTCATTCATACCCACAGCTATGACTGAGAGCTATCTTCTAGGTTTAGAATTTTGTGGTTTCAGAGTGTTTTCCAGATTGTTCAGGATGGATTTTCTTCTGTGAGTTGCCCTTGAGTAGCAGGAAGGGCACGTTGGCCACTCGCTAGTGATGTGGCCTTGGGGATGAGAAGCAGAGATGTGGCTGCCCATATCCTCCTCCTTGACCACTAAACCAGGTCCTAGAAAATTCTGCCATGGACCAGAGCTAGTTCCTGCACCCCTAGTGAACTGGATGAATTTTAATTATGAGATTTTATCTCAATAAGGCTGAAGTAGCCAGCAGGTTCTTACAGGGACTCTGCCTTGAATCTGTTCTGGAAAGGGGCAAAAGAAATAGCAGAGCAAACCAGTCCAAAACTCACATCTTTGTCTGGGAGGAGCCTGCGGATGTCCACGTGGGAGCAGTGCCACCCAGGATTCATGCCTGTGTTAGTGTGGCCAATCCGAATTTTTTCAATGATTTCTCCCACGTCTTCCAACTTTGGAAAGGAGAAAAGGCAGCAGACATTAAGAGAAAGAACCAGAGAAGTACAATCTTGACAATGTCCTGCCTCCTGAGGGCATCCACTCTCAAGTGCCTTTGGACTCCAGGGTTACTTTCTCCCAATATGTCCCCACTGTCCAATCAGGCCAGCCCCCATGATCCTACACGCACACAACACCTGATTCCTACCTCTCCCCCCACTTAAAGTCAGCCTGGACTCCAGGACTCCATTCCATCCACCTCCTCTGAGAGGGCATCCCAGTCTTCAGTCCAGCTGTCTATGCTCTATTACTTGGCTATTGAAGCAGCCCATTTCCTATTTGAGAACTGAACTATGTATCAGAAGATGACTCTGTTCCCGCCCTGCTCCTACCTTGTCAGGTTGACCTTGTTCAAGCTCCCTGGCCCCTAAGAGCCCCTCCCTTCCAGCCACTCCCTCTCTATGCTCCCACAAATGCCAGTCCCCCAGATTTCATTCTCTCACCACAGGCCCTTTGCACACGCTCTGCCTGCCCCTTCCCTTTCCTCTCTTTACCTAATCCGATGCCTACTCAACCACAAGGTCCACTTCCTCTCACTTCCACAGGAAAGTCCCTTTGATGGCTCCAAGAAAATGAAATCTCTTCATGATGGGCTCTCGGACCATAGCGTAGCTCCCCTCAGAGCACTCCTCACAGCCATAGTGTGCATTTATTTGTGTGGTGCCTACCATTTCCACTACCAGTGAACATCACAGGGGCAGGTGCCATCTTACTCACCACTGTACCCCCAAAGCCTAGAACAGTGCCCTGACCTAGATGCTCGGTGAGCATTGGTTGAAAGGATCAAAGAGTGAGGGTTTCCATGTTGTCAAAATGGGTTTGATAAAGTCAGCCAGGCCCTCTCAACACCACCATGGTATGAGAACCTTAATCTAGTGGTTTGCGTGGTCGGCCCATTGGATGGAAAAGCTGACATGTGTGTGCCATGGTGAGCCCTAAACTGGGGGCTGCAGCCTCTTCTCTCTCCTGCCTGGAGCCTTTGAGTGCAGGGGAGGTGCTTAGTCAGGACAGACTGATCCCCTGACCCCCTCAGAGCCCCTCTTAGGAAGCAGTGGGGTGGCCAGACACAGGCAAGGCCATCCACTCAGCCTAGCACCTGCTTTCCAGCTCTTTCTCTGCCAGGCTGCCCTTGATCATCCCACTGGTCCCTACTCAAGGGCCCCCAAGAGCTCCTTGGACTTGTCCTGGTACTCACGTGTCACATTCTCCTCTGAAATGATGCTACACATACCCCGCCTCGTTCCTAAGAGGATCCAGGGCAATACGAGGATAAGAGATAGAGGAGGAAGTCAGGGCAGAGGGAGAAGAAGGGCAAGGAGACACAGTGGATCGGATGCTCTAGCTCATGGAATCCGCGCATGAGGTTTCGTGTAATAGGTGGGGGTTGGGATTGTCTGTCTCCTGGCAGCTTCCCTGTGGAGCTGGCTGCCCAGCCCACTCCATTAAGCCCTCAGGTGCTAGGGGGAGGCAGCATAGCCAGCTCCCAGTGAATAGAGAGCTCCTGATGAGTGAATGGCGTCTGAATGATTGATTGAGTCATTCATCAAACACGAAGCCTCCAGGAGCACAGACGGAAGAGGCCTCTGAATGAACTGGAGCAGCTTCCACCTGGTGGTTTCCTCCCTCCCCACACCCCTACCTGCTGTGGGCAGCCAAGGGGGGCCCATCAGCACTGCCTGGGGAACACTCCCCCTCCCCACTCTCCCACCTGCCTCCTGCTACCTGTGTGACCTTAGGCAAGCCAGCTGACCCTCTAGGCCTTGATTTCCTCATCTACAAAATGGGGGGGGGGGCAGGGAATGGTGTCTTGCTCAGCTGAAGGCAGGGGAATGGATGGGGTAACATCCCGAGGTCACTCTCAGGTCTAAGATCACAGACATGGTTCTTTCTGTCCGCTGCTCTCTAGTTCTCAGTGACCAGTGGGGTGTCCCAGTGCTGCAAACTCTGTGAATCAGCAAGGACGCTACAGCAGCTGCTGCTGCTAACCCACAGGACCCCCAACCCCCCACCACCCAGCCACCCACTCCTCATCAGAAACGTGAGAATAACAGCCCTTTGGAGGTCTTGTGAGCCCCTCAGGGCTCTGACTCATTAAACAAAGATCAATCAATCAATGATTGCAGGCTGACATCAGTGCCAGGGACATTCTTCCTCCACATCCAGGGTAGCACAGCAGCTATGGGGAAGGGACATGCTTGGTCGACACGGGCTCCACCTGAGGACACAGGCTGCCCAGCAGAACTGGGGAGTGACAGTAGCCTGTCCTTCTGTCCAGGTGCCTCTTTCCCTCCTCCCCTGTCCCAGCTCTTTGAGGGTTGAGATGTGTGGGCCTCCATCTTCGCTGGTACTTATATCACCTTAATCCTCCAATCGCTCAGTTGTGTGTGCCAGGGTAGCTGTCTCAGCCCTAAGCCCTCAGAGAGCAAAGAGGCAGTTAGGGGCCTGCTAGTCATGGGTGGGGAGCCTCAGACACGGACTCAGAAGACATCAGCCTCAGAAGGGACCCAAGTGTTCTCCCCGGAAGCAAAACAATTATGCAGGGAAAGCTCTGGAACTGAACTGTCCAGATCCTGGCTCTGCTGTTTCACGATACTTCCAGTGAATGATTTAACCTTCCTGTGCTATTTCCTCAGCTGGAAAATGGGATAATCATACTACATATGTCTTGGATGTGTTACGAGGATTTGAAGAGTTGATAGACATCAGGTCCTTAGACCAGGGCCTGCACATGAGAGGTGCTCAATAGCTCTTAGCTATTATTGCTCTTTTCCTGGCCACCCCCTCTGTCTCGGGATGGAGCCACAGAGAGAGGGAGTGGCCTGCTCCTGAGTTAGCAACCGAGCCAGCGTCAGCCCTCGGGTTATGGCCTCTCAGTCCAGCGAGCACTGTTCCTCCAGGGGACAATCTCCCACAATCTACTTCTTGCCTGAAGATGAACCAGAAAAGAGAAGTGGAGAGATTGGGACATGGGTGGGCAGAAAGACAGAGGCCAGGAGGCAAAGCCCTTTCATTTGTTTTCGAACTCTCACACTCCCCCAAGACCCAGAGAGATTTGAAAAGGAAAAAGAAAAAAAATAGCAACAAAATTACTGGCAAATTATAGCTGCCTATTAGTGGGGACTTCGTTGATAACCCCCCCCCCCGGAAGTCATGCTGAGGTGTCATCACAGCCTCAGCCACTGACGGCATCAGCTTGGATGACTCACACACCATGACATCTCGGGTGGATGAGACGTTAGTGTTGTGTGGATTAATGAATCACCCTTGAATTTTCCTCTTAAAAGACTCAACAAAAGTGACAGACCTTCCCACAAGCACTGACTGCTCCAGAGAAGGTGGGAAGAGAGCAGCGGGTGGTCCCCCGGGACAGAGACTGGCCAAGGAAGAAGGAAGGTGCTCTGGACTTTGTTTCACCCCAGAAAATAAGGGGCACATCTCCAAAGGCCCCCACTGCCTGGGGAGTCCAGGGTCCTGAGGCTCCCACACTTCCCCTTTAAGTCCTCCTTCATTCCTGCCCTCCACCCACGTCACATCATGCTCCTCCTGTGCCCTCTGGCCGAACCTCAAACCACATGCTTGTTTCCACCTCTGGGCTGTTGGCCATGCTCTTCCCCTTGCTAGGAATGCCTTTCCTTCTTGTCCCTGCTTAGGTCCCCTTTCGGGTCCAGCTCAAAGCCACCTCTTCCAGGAACCCTTCTTCCTTCTCTCAACACCTATGGCAAGCCCAGCCCATTGGCTCGTCTGCTGCAGCGGCTAAGAGCACAGATTCCAGAGCCGATCCTCCTGGGTTTACATCCTGCTTCCACTATGTCCTAGCTGTGTGGTTTTAGGCAAGCTGCTAAACTCTCTGTGCCCCGGTTTCCCCAGATTTACACAAGGACAATTACAGCACAGAGTAGTCGTGAGGGTTAAGTGAGTTCACATACATAAATTTCTCATGACAGTGTCCCACGGGGTCAGTTACGATGACAATCACCACACTCTCTCATTAGCTTTGTGTGGAGGTCTGGGGTCCCCAGCAGAGTGTAAGCCCCTTGCAGGCAGGGTCTGAGCCCTGCCCTCTTCTTGTGTCTCCCACCCAACCCAGCCACCACTGGGCACACAGGGAGGCCCAATGAGTATGCACTGAATTAAAGTGTATGAGATTCCAAGGTGCTAAAGACGTGCAACCACCGTAAACACTGAACAATAGCACTCACATTGCCCAGACCTGATGGGGAGCCATGAGGAACACATGATGTTCCTCTGTATTGCATGTTTGGCTGTAGCTTGACAGCTGAGCAGGTGATCCTAGCCCCACATGATCACTGGTGGTGGGATTCCCACCCACCCCTGGCCAGCAGAGCCAGGAGAACCCAGAACCAGCCAGGCTGGAAGCCACGCCCCACCTGTAGGTACGTGTCTGTGGTTGGAAGTACTGGACAAGCCCATTGGCTTTGTGCCTCCAGTTTTCCCAAGTCCTGCCCACTCATAATCACCTTTGATCCAGACATCAGTCCTGGAGGGACAAGGCAAGCTTCACCGTCCTCCTGGTTACTTGGTGTGCTGAGGCCTGGAGAGGCTGGATGAGCTGCCCATCTTCCTGTCTAGCAGCAGCTCTCCAAGATGAAGGGCCTGTACCCTGCCTTGAACACGGGGCTCCTTCTCCCTCCCTTCTCTCTGACCTGCCCCATCCCTGGGCAGCCCGCTGAGCCCGAGTACCTCCACGATGAAGCGGGAGGCAGATTTCCTCTCAAAGAACAGCTTCTGCTCCCTCTTGTTGGTACACAGGTACTTCTCTTGGGTGCACACAGCATCACAGCCATAGATCACGATGAAGATGTTGGCATCTGTCCCAGCAGCAAAGACATCGCTGGTGTAGAGGGTGATCTCGTAAGGAACAACTGGGGGTGGTGAACAGAGGGGATGAGAGAACAGAAAATAAACATGGGTGAGGGCAAGTTCTTCCCCAGCACCACGCGCCTGGATCCTTGCACTGGGAGCTGTTGCCCAAGGACCTGGGCCTTCACGTGGTTGCCTAGCAACCACGGGTGGGGCCTGTCCTGCCCAGTGCCCACGAAAAGCCCCCATGCCCTCAGACCAGGCAGCGTCTGTGAGCCTCTCACATCCCAGAGCTAGTGCACCAGACTGACTGAAAGCACAGACTGCTGAATTTGACAAGCCTGGGCTCAAATCCCGGCACCATCTCGACCATCCGTGTGACCAGGGCAAGCTGCTTACAAGCCTCAGTTTCCACTATCTGTAAAGTGCCCTTGACATGGTGCATTGCTGAAGACAGTCCATAGACAGGAGCTTTAGATTTCAGGGGCAACTGGCCAAGTGGATCAGCCAGTGCTGAGAATTCCTTCTCTTCTCCCCCATCCCTGGCTCCCAGCCCCTCACCTGCCAGTCTGCCCTCCCCAAACCTGGCTCCTGCCATACCTGGCTCCTCATGCAGATTCCTTCACTTTACAGAGTCTCTCATAGAGGAGGGGACAGCAGGAGGTGAGGGCTGCTCCAGGGTTTACTCAGCCCCACCAGGGACTCTGTCCTTGAATAGAGTTGACCCATCAGTGCTGCTAGCAAGCGGCTTCCCAGAGGGTGGCCACCAACATGGGTAGAGACCAGCATGTCTCTGTGCCTGGGCTGAAGACCCTCTGCTTCAGAGACGTTGGGGACGCCTGTTAAAAATTCAAATCCCCAGCTCCTCCTCAGGTTCTTTGCAGGGTGGGTCTAGATATTTAACTCATACTTCAAAGTTTGAGACCAGTAGTTAAAACAACGTATTGCTAACTACGGGTGAGTTCATTAGCAGGTTGTGAAATGAGTTTAGTGGGTTGTCATCAGTATTTTAAAAAAATACATGGAATCGAACAGAATCAAATGGAAAAATGTCACTGTACATCACACACAGTGAGGGTAAAATAATTCTGTGACACTTTCATTTGTTGCACATGTATATAAATATGCATACTTACTCTGGGTCCCAGTGGAAAAAAATAAAAGATTAAAAACCCAGAGAAAGAGTGCAAGTGGAGTCTACCCTATTCTCTGATCTTGACCCCTAAAAGTTCCCTCTCTCCAGTGGCCCCAACATTCTCCGATGAGGAATTTGCTTTTCATTTATTATCATGGGTACTTTGCTGAGTAACTGCAGTCATAATACTTGCAGTAGTAACAGTTATTACTAAGCACCTGCTAGGTGCTAGACCCCAGACTAAGCTCTCTGTAGTTCTTAGCTTTGCTAATCCTTACAGTGATCCAAGGGAGCAGGTATTATTATACACCGTTTTACAGATGGGACCACCAAGGCTGATAGAGGTGAAGTAACTTGCTCAAGGTCACATGATGGAGCTCGAACTTGAACCCAGGCTTGTCTGACCTCGAAGCCTGTGTGATCAGCCTCCAGGAGTGTTGTCATGAACTAGAGATAAGGACTGCCACTGAGCTGCAGGCCACAGGGAGGCGTGGCCCGTGGAGTGACCACCAGCCCCACAGTGGCTTGAAAGGGCCCTTACTTGTGGGTTGGAAGGAAACACAGCTCCGACCCTGCCAGCCCCTCCAGCAATAACAGGGCACCATCTCTGCAGCATGCTGTGCCCTATTCAGAGTTCTTGGGAGTTTCTTTCTGGCCTAAGGCCTGGGAGGCCTTGGGCGACAAAGCTGGTAACAGGATCTGAGCTTTCCTGAGACCAGCGGCAGTAGGAGAAGCTCTGGAAACTTCTGGGCAGGAATAGCCCACCCCTCAGCCTCCATTGCTCCAGGCCTGGGCCAGGATTTGGTTCCTGGTTTCTAGTTCTGCCTCTGCCTTTGGGTAGCTGTGTGTACTTGGGCAAACAGCTATACTTCTCTGGGCCTCAGTTTCCTCACCTGTAAAATGAGGGGGTTTAATTAGATCTGTGGTTGTCAGTTTAATGGTGGGATTCCTACAAACACATGTATTAAGAATGCACAGGAAAAAACTTGACTTTTGAAAGCTGAGCTGCTTTGGATGGCATGAATGAGGTGAGAGGCCTTCCCACCTGGGCCTTTCTCCTCCCACCAGTGGAGCACAAAGTTCAGAGCATCCCAGGGGTCCCCTCCTAATTTGTACCCCTCTCCTGTGTCAGTTGGGCTGTGAGCAGCAGCTCCTGTTGGGCTGCTCTTTCCAGTATCACGTGTATTGGGGACAGGAGAACCACTGAATCTAGGCTCCAAGATTCTTTCCAGTCCCCTGGTAAGGATGGGGGGGCTGGGCACCTTTTCCACTGTTCCTGGGACTGCAGCTCCCCGGTTCCCTGGAGCTCCCTGGCACCAGCCAGGGAAGTCAGTTCTGAGCAGCAGATCTCTGTGCCCTCACCCGGAGAGAACTGCACGTTTACGCTGCACCTCGCCGCTTCAGCCTGAAACTCAAGTCTTCCCTGCATTATTATTATTATTATTGTTATTATTTTTGCAAATATGAGTCTAAGACAAAGGGCAAATGGGTTAGTTTTAACATCAAACTGGAACTGAATGTATGCAAGGGTATTCAAAGTCAAGCCATACATTTTTTTCCTCTCTTTCTTTCTTTCCTTCCTTCCTTTCTTTCTTTCTTTCTTTCTCTCTCTCTCTTTCTTTCTTTCTTTCTCTTTCTTTCTTTCTTTCTTTTTCTTTTCTTCCTTTTTTTTTTTTTTTTGTCTAGGCCATGAAGGGAGAAATGGGTGGACACTTCTGTCCTCAGGGGTCCCACCCTATCCTGCTGCCAGCCCTGTGCACCTCTGTCCGGTCAGCATCTGTCCTCGACAGCGGGTGACTCCTGGGAACAGAGGACAGATCCCAGGTTTGCTCTGTATTGATACCTGCCTGGCCAGAGAAATGTCACTTTATTTCAGGCTCTGAACCATAAAATATATTGATGATCTGTTTGTTTCTAGTTTAATTGCTTTAGGCAAAAAAAAAAAAAAATGTTTATCACTGATTCATGCTGTTTAAGTTGTTCGGGGGAAATCTTTTGGTACAGTTCATTATTTAGTTGGAAAAAAATTGTATGCTCTGGGTTTAGTTCAGATTTTACCAAATTCAGACAGGTTTTTATAGTTTGGTATATTTCAACCTGATTCCCAATACCTAGTGCATACACACACGTAACTTACACTTATGTAAACATTTAATGCATCCTGTCTGATGGTGACAGTGGAAGGGAAGAGTCAAACCTTCACCAAATTACTCCCTTCCCTCCTTTCCTTTAGCCAGAAAAAGGAGTTACATTTACCTTCTTTTCGAATTCTGGGCTGTTTCCCTTCAACCCATAAGTGAGGCCCTTTCAAGCCACAGACCTACACCATCTGAGAAAATGCTGTAGTGCTGATTTCTTTGGCATGTTCGTGAGTGGAATGAGGATTGCTGAGGGTGCTGGTAATGATTCCTCACAGGCAGACCCAACTTTCCTTCTTTTTGGATCTTACTATCATCCTGCATTAGCATCTCTATTTTGCAGATGAGGAAACTGAGCCCTAAAGAGGTTGGGCCTCTGATGTTCTCACCAGCTAGTTTGGGATAACATTTGGAAGAAATCCATATTTTCTATTCTTGGGTCCAGGGCTTTACCCACAGCCCCCACAGAGCTCAGGAAGTTCGGGGAAGGAATAAGAGACCCAACTCTCCAAGGTGGGCCTGGTGCAGAGTTAATACTAGAGGAGGAGAAACTGGGGCCGAGTTGGGCTTGCCAGTGATGGGGACCTGGAGAGGGGCAGCCCTGCTACGAGTGGTCCCTACATGGCGTGTACAGCCTCGTCTGAAGCTCTGCGTGGAAGAGGTCCCTGACGATGGTCCCGTCATCTTCATCCTTGGCCAGCCAGCGGCCACAGGGAAACGTCATACACTTTCCAAGAGACGGGGCATCCACCTCTACCCAGTCTACGAACCAGCCTGGGCCTTTGCCTGGAGAGAGAGGAGACACAGAACCCATCAAGGACCTGTGCAGAGATGGTTTGCTGTGGGTAATGTCAGGAACTCCCAGCATCCTTCCCTGCTTGACAGCTGATACCTATAGCTCCACCATTAATGTGCCATCCCTTCTGCTTGCAGCATTGCTAAAAAGACTCCTGTTACCGTGTGCACCCAGCTGAAGCTGGGCCACACTCCAGGCTGCTGTCAGTGAAATCAGCAAGAGTGAAGGAACATCCAGAGGAGATGACAGGAGGGTAGGTGGGATTTGCGGGGACTAGAGGGAGGAGAAAGCAAGAATGCTGTCCAGGATGGAAGTGGTTCCAAACACAGACCCCAGGGATGCTGAAAACAGCTTGTGTTCACCAAAATTTTATAATTTCACCCAATGGCAAGGATGACATTCACACCTGAATCAAAGACTCTGGGGGTGGGGCTGAGAAATCTGTGTTTTAATAACCCCCCAGGTGGTTCTGATGCACACTCAAGTTAGAGAACAACTGAGCTAGATCAGGGGTTTTCAAATCTGGCTGCACATTAAAATCACCAAGGTTGGGAGATGGGAAAATGCTTTAAAAATCACCAGTATCCAGGTCCCACCCCAGACCACTTAGCCCAGAATCTCTGGGTCTGAGCTGTTGGTTCCCTGAGCTAAAGGATTGAGGAAGCTGTGTCATTAGGGAAGACAGATGGCAATCAGATTTCCAGACTCTTCCCCAGATGCCCACAGAAACCTATCCACGGTCCTTACGGTCTTAGCCGAGAGCAGAGGGGAAGAAGAGGCAGCCAAACCTGTGTTGTCATGGCCGATCCGGACTTTCCACAGGTCTCCCAGATCCAGTGTTTCCACCGTGAAGATTTCAATGCTGTCCCTCTCAAATTTATCGCTGTTGGTCTTGGAGGACTTCAAGAGGGTCATTCCTGCCAACAAGATGACCCCAACATGACCGGCTGCACCTGAGATCTTTCAAACCTAGTCTGACCTAAACATTTTAGTCCCTCCTTAGAATGACTGTATTTCTGACCTTCTACCAAATTTAGACTATGCAATTATCATCCACTAGGCACCTTTGCACACGGGGCCTTTTTTGGGTGTGTGTCCTTTATTGAGCTTTACAATAACTCTTTGAGGTGTGCATTTTTATTTCCAGTTTGTGTCTAAAGAAAGTCCTTATCCAAGATCACCCAGGAGAAAGTGGTGGGGCCCTAAGTCAGTGTCTGCTTTTTTTCCCTACCCCTCACAATTCTTTATGTGGGTAGGAAGCCAGTGACAAAGCCACCTTCGTCATGCTTGCTTTGGAAACAGGGGGTCTTCTCCGGGGATAGGACATGCGGGTATCTCTGGAGACTGCTCTCCGGATGACAGATGTTAGCTTCAAATGCCTCCCACCAAATCTCACATATGTAATCTGTCCTGGGACTCTGGCTCTAGTGTCCATCTGAAATTTGAGGCGGTCTCAGAGTCCTCACCGTCTCCTCCTGCCTCAGCACACGCTACATAGCCTTTAAGTCCCAGCTCTGGGCCCACCTCACGTGGGAAGTCTTCTGATATTCATAAACTCATTGCAGAATGGTTTAAGTGCACAGAGGGACAGACAGATCTTGGTCCAATGCCTGGCTCTGCCACTTACCATGTGGGTGGCCTTGGGAAAATTACTTAATGTCTCTGAGACTTGGTTTCCTCCAGTGTCACAAAGGGGAAGGCTTGGTGCCTTCCCTGAAGGGCTGTTGTTAGGATTTAATAAGATGATGACTTTTGAGTGCTCGAGAACGTGTCTAACACATAGAAAGCCCTCTGTGAACAAAAGCAGTTGTTGGGGCCCATAGGTTCCTTTGACCATGATTCAGGAACTGTTGCAATCACATACAGTTGTAAGTTATGACCTAATTCTTTCATTGTGTGTTATCTGCTTTATCTAACCTATTAAATAATAATAATAATTGACATTTATTGAGTGCCACTTTGTCCCAAATATTTCACATGTTCAATTTCATAAAACCCATACCTCCATGAGGTACATACTAGTTTTATCTCCATTTTATAAATGCAGGGAACTAAGCCACAGAAAGTTTAAGCAACTTGCCAAAGGTCACACAGCTAATAAATGGTGGAATGGAAATTAGCCAAAATCCAGAGTCCATGTTCTTTCCAGCACACTGTTGTATTAGAATATAAGCACCCCATGGTAAGGGAATAGGTACATTTATTCCTTAATAATGCTTGGCACAGGGCTCTGGGCCCACAGGGTTTTGAGCAAATGCATGATCACTACTTACGGGACTGACTCTTCTCTAAACTCAGACAGAATGGCTGGACAGGTGGCCTGAGTAGATGGCTGAGCCCAACTCTAAATACCACCTTTTCTGAACACCTGGGCAGAAGCTCCAGAGTAATTCTGAGATTCCCAGAGCACCTCATACTGAGAGTACCATGGAGCCCATTGGTGGAATCTCATTGGAAGATAAGAAGAGCCACCTCATCCCAGGTTTTTATTGGGGTGAAGTTAGAGTTATGGCCATCTCTGCCATTAGAACAGAGGGAAAAAGCAGGCACAGAGAAGAGAATTTTTTTAGGAAAAAAGGAGCTACCTTTTCTCTAACGGGTATTTGCCTGCACTCTGTCGAGACACAGAGGCATGCCCAGGGTTTCCTTGGGAACTGCTGCTGATCCGCCAGTCTCCCTGGGGAGGAACGTGGGTGAACCTCGGCCCTGCGTGGCTTTCTTACCGGTGTCATCTTGCGTGCCAAAGAGTGTGATGAAGACGTTGGCATCTGTGCCTGCATTCTTCTTGTCCCCGGTCTTTATGGTCACTGAGAATGTGGTAGATTTATCTGCCAGGCGAAGCAGGTAGAGCAGTGAGCTGTAGACTGCTCCTCCCATGAAGGGAGGAAGGAGGACAGCTGCCTCTTCTAGCAGGGCTTCCTAGATTCACCCCACCGGCTCCATCACTCCAATTCTCCCCCTGACCCTTCCATCCTATGCCTGTGAGCCCTGTGATTACTAATAAGTATGTTTCCGTGTTCATGTTGTCCATTTCTATGAATCACTTTACTCACCGCATGTGTTGTCCTGCAGTCAGCACTAGTCTGGAAATTTCCAGAAGGCAGAGATGAGGCTCCCCTGCCTCTAGCTCACACAGTAAGTCCTCAACCAATAGAGTTGATAGGATGGTTAGGAGAGACTTGGGGTGACTTCAAGGGACAGGGGCTCACCAGCCAAGAGCCCCAACCTGACTCCTCCAGGCTGGGAAGAGTTTCAGGGATACAAGCTTCCAGGGAGGGAGCCCCAGCATTATAGAACTCTTGAAGGCTACTGCTCATTCTTTCCCTTGTCAAAAATGCATTGAGTGCCTATAATGTGCCAGAGGGGAGGACAGAAGTTGAATCGGGCCTGGATTCTATTTCTGACAATAACTCCGACCTAAGCCATGTGCTTTGTACCCAGCCTATGCTAGACATATGGGAATACACCCCCCTCATCTCCCCTTTCTTACCATGGAGTAATGACAGGGCAGGACAGACAGACTATCAGAGCAGGAGGTGCCCAGAGCCCACAGGGGAGGGAGGGAAGATGGAGACCTAGGGTCGGGAGAGGCAGAGAGGAAGGATGCTGGAGAGAAGAAGTCAGCTCTAGTTTAGGAAACCTTTCTGCTCCAGGGCCAGGTTGTCAAGGGGGTTGTTGTCACCACGACCATCCTCCTCATCCTCGCTTGGCAGCACGTAGGACTCGTCCACTGGCAACAGCTCCCTGGACAGCTGGCCATCATCCTCCTCCACGGCCAGCCAGCGTTGGCATGGAAAGTAGTACCTGCGGGAGGTGGGGAAGGAAAAGTTCAGAACATCCTCTGGGGAAGGTCTCCTGCAGGATCAGTCACAGGCCGAGAATGAGAGGCCCTCCATGAGGCCCCACGCTCTCCCCAACTGCCCTCACGGTGCTGCCCTCTTATCCTATCCTGCCTGGGATTCGCCTCATTAGTCACTGGCCTGGGGCAGAGAATAAACATGGGGACATGTCTCCAGACACTCCATCAAAAATGGCTGTGTGACATGCCTGGAGCATAGCAGACCCTCAGTCAGGGTCATATTAGATGGAAGTATCTAGAAGGAGCGGTACTTACGGGGACCGTTCCATCCCTTTCTGGAATTAACCTGTTAGCTGGAGCTACTTTAGCAGAGAGGGTTGTACATAGTAGGTGCTTGATACCCAAGTGTTGGGTCAATAAATTTTAATGGAATGAACCAATCATGCTTTTGGGGCTGGGCGAAGACAGCCTGGGCCGTCTAGGGAGGGAGGTCTCAGCCAGACCCCTCAGTGTGGAGGCAGGCCCCGCACAACGCCCCCAGGGCAGACTGTCCGGGTGTAAACCCTGGCTCTGCCACTAACAGCTGCAAATCTTGAGCAAGTTTTTTTACCTCTCTGTTCCAGGGTTGTCAGATTGAGCCAAAAAAATTTCAGAATCCAAGTTAAGTTTGAATTTTAGGTAAAAAAAAAATGAACAATGTTTTAAGTATGGTCCAGCCAATATTTGGGATGTGCTTATACAAAAACGTTATTCATTGCTTATCTAAAGTTCTAATTTAACTGGCCATTCTGTATTTTATCTGACTAACTCTGCCCTGGTGCCTCAGGTTACTGTTTTGTAAAATAAGCATAGTATTCCCTATTTCATATGTTGTTGTGAGGATTATGTGAATTAAACTTTTAAAGTACTTACTAAAAGTGTCTGACTCCAGGTAGGCTCACAGTAAGAATTTGCTACTATGATGGCTGTTGTTTTCCTTCCCTTTCTTTCTCCCCAGCCCATGCCTGGGCTCTCCGGAGGCTGTGGCCTGAGCAGCTCCCCTCTGGCCCCTAACTCCCAGAACAACTCAAAGGGTTGGAGAATGCAGCCTATTCCTAGGTGGAAGCAATTCCACCCCATGGGTGCCTCTTCCCCACCCCCACCCTGATTCATAAGGGCCACTCAGGTATGGGTCCAATCTGGAGAGGAGGGGCAGTGCACGCTGAGGGTCTCATCTCTGCCTGAGCCCCACATTCTCCTACAGTCCTCATTGCCTCCAAGTGCCAAAGTGTCAGAGAAGCAGAACCAGCGAGCAAGACCTCCGTCCCCAGGCTCAGATGGGGTGGGGAGGGGGAAATTTTATATTGATGGGCGTGGATTTAAAGGGCAGGAGAAGTTTATCCTGGGGTGATACAAATTAAATTGCCATTAAATTATTGTTTAAGTGAAAACTACATACTGTTCTGCTTCTCAGCCTTTTAATGCATGAATAGGAAAGTTAAAATTTTATTCAATCAAATAACTTATGAATAATAGTCTATAGTTCTAAATTATGGCCAATTAAGGAAGAGAGACAGAAATAAAGAAGGAGGTGGGGTCGGGGCAGAGAAGGAGACAATGAGTGCAAGAAGTTGGCAGAAGACGAGGACACAGGGAGAGAGACACACACAGAAAGAGCCAGGGAGATTATTTAGGGAGAGAGAGAGAGCAAAGTCAGAGAGACAGAAAGGAAAAGACACAAGCCCTCCCACACGCACAAAGAGCAAATGCACACAGACAATCAAAGTCTGGCTTTCCTGGAACACTATCTCCATTGTCCCTGAGACACCTGCATCAAGACTTTCAAGTCCCTCAGCATGCTCCCAACTGCAGTGACAGCAGGCAGACCTCATCTCAGAACCTGCTTCTTGGACAGACAGACCAGAGCAGCAGCCCGGCCTGGCCTGAGTGCTGGACCTTTAGCCCCTATTCCCACAGTACCAACAAGCACACTTGAAGGTTTAGAGGGACATTGGTCCTACTAACTCCGCCCCCTCCCCCAGGAATAAGTCCTGCGCAACCAGGTCTCTGGGTACTGGGGAGGAGAGCAGGCAGGGGATTTTTAAGGAACAAAGGAGAAGAGTCACATGCAGGTGTTCCGGGCCAAGCACGCCCACCGCATTGCTACACAAGGGCAGCGCAAGGAAAGAGCGAGAGCTCGAGTGAGCAGGAAGTTTAAATTGAGTATTGAAGCAAAGTTTAGGCTGTTAAAATTACAGATTTCACTGGAAATAAAAATTGAATGAGGCCTGGCATGGTGGCCTTTAGCTTATACACAAAAATGGGAAATTCCATATGAAATTATTTATATTGTATAATACTCAATTTTGCAATCTCTTCATTCAATTTTTTTTTTTTTTAACTCTGTCTCACTCTGTTGCCCAGGCTAGAGTGCCGTGGTGTCAGCCGAGCTGACAGCAACCTCAAACTCCTGGGCTCAAGCAATCCTTCTGCCTCAGCCTCACAAGTAGCTGGGACTACAGGCATGCGCCACCATGCCCGGCTAATTTTTTCTATATATTTTTAGTTGTCCGATTAATTTCTTTCTAATTTTTAGCAGAGACGGGGTCTCGTTCTTGCTCAGGCTGGTCTCAAACTCCTGAGCTCAAACAATCTGCCCGCCTCGGCCTCCCAAAGTGCTAGGATTACAGGCATGAGCCACCACGCCTGGCCTTCAAGCCACATTTTGATGATGACTAATTGGAGTCTCACCGCCGAGGGAAAGGAACCACGGCTGCATCTGTTCTGGGGTCAGGCATGGTGCTGGGCCCTGCCATGCATTTTCTCATTTAGTTCTAATGACCATTTTGCAGGTAAGGTTTCCTATGCCCATTGTACAGATGGAAGACCTGAGGCTCAGAGGATAATGTGACTTTCCCAAGGCCACATGATAAAGAGTGGAAGAGAAAGAACTCAAACCTAAATCATCTGCCTCACAGACCATCGCAGTCCCGCTCTTCAAAGGCAGAGTCTGATCTGAGCCAGCTATAATACTAATATTTAAGACCCAGTACTTAGCGGGGCATGTGTTTGCCAAATTAACAAATGAATCAATACATCAACCATCATTTTCATTCATTAGCTAATTTAATAAGTATTCATGGTATGCCCCAGGCATTCTTCTAGGTTCAGGGGAGAACACGGCAACAAACAAAACAGAGTCATTGCCTGCACGGAATTTAGCATGTTCCTTTGGGGAGATGAACAAGGACTAAATATGCCAGCTTATTGCAATCAGAGGACAAATGACACAGAGCAAAATAAACAGAGAACGAGGCATAAGGGGGAGGGGGCACATGCTAGGCCCCACTGAGTCAGCGACATCTGAGTAGACCTGTCTACAGAACATGTGAGCCCCTAAGGAGGGACTGCTAGGGAGCGGGGACAACAAATGCAAAGGTCCCGAGGTGGGACGACGTCCGTCGGGCTCAAGGAACAGCAAGGAGTGTGCAAGGGGGACCAGGACAGAGAGATGAGGAGGGGCACGGGGCACAGCCTGCAGGTGGAGCCAGCCACCGGAAGTGCTTTAGCTTTTCCTCTGAGTGACTGGGGGCTTCTGCAGGGTTCTGAGCAGAGGAGTGATGTGATCCTGGTCACTGGGCTGCTGTATCCCACAGGGGGGCCTGTGTGACACAGGGGACTGGTCAGGAGGCTTTGGCCAGGAGTAGAGGCGGTGAAGAAGAGAGATGGGGCGGGACACACGCTCTGCTGGGTGAAGGGCCAACAGGCTCTGCAGGTGGACCCGGGTGGGCGTGAGTGGCAGGAAGCACCACGACATCCAATGGCTTGGAGGCTGTTGCCGTGCTGCATGAGGGATGCCATCCGTGTTCTCGCATCCTGTTGACTGCAAGGGCCTCATAGCTAATAAAGGGCACGGAGGGCCTGGGGAAGGCCCTGGGTACCACCTGGGAAGGGGGCGTCTCTCCGATAGAGGGGAGATCCACTATTCTGATTCTGTTTCTTCTGAACTTCTGTAATTCATCGTCTATCTCCCAAAGCAGGCTTTGCTCAGAGTTGCCCTTGCCTGAAGGTTATGGAAGCCATCTCATCCCAGAACCCTTCCTGACTTCTACCTTGACAGCAAAGGAGACAGAGAAGGGTAAACTAGCAACGCCAACAGAGCAGGATGGGGAGGGAAGAGGGGATGAGGGAAGGATGGAAGAAGAAGGGAAAAAGAGAAAGGGAGGGGAGAGAGAGACACAGCAATGAGAAGATTCCATTCACGAAAGCAATAAAATACAATAAACCTGGGCATGAACTTAACAAGAATGTGTAGCAGTTACATGCAGGAAATTGTAAAGCATTCCTGAGATACATAAAGGAACAGTGGGATAAATGGAAAAGTGTACCAGGGTAGCACTTATTCTAAACGTGCAATTCTCCACGCATACATTCAGGGCATAACAGTCAAAATTCCAAGAGGACTCACTTAATGTCTTGATTTGAAAACAGCAAGAATAGCTAATATTTGTAAAGAATAATGAAGGAAGACAAGTACTGACAGACAGTAAAATAGATTAGAAAGCTACAGTAATTTCTAAATTGGTGGGCTGTTTCAGAAACGCCAAATCAGTGGCACAGAATAGCTCACCCTGACCGAGCTATAGGGGAAGCTGGGGACATTCACAGTCTGTATCTGTCCTCACAGCTCTACGCACTTTTTCTTTTCAAAGCTTAAATGCCCTAGATTTTCAGAAAATCTCGAGAAGGAAGCTGGGCTGCATCCTTCAGCCCATTCACCAGCAGAGGAAACAAAAGACCATTAGGACGGGGTGACTTGTCTGGGGTGACCTGGTGAGTTTCTGCCAGAGGACAGACCCCAGGTCAGGACCCTGGTTCCCAACCATGGGGTTGTCCCATGGCATTTATGCACCATCACAACAACCTCGTAGGAAACCATGACATGGGCCATCTATAAGCTGTGCCTCAGTGTCCCCTGGGGCCAGTGGGGCAGGCTGGGGTGGGAGATGGGTGTACCCTGTCATCCCGTGCCCTGCACAGAGGAAAGCCCAACAAGAGGGCATGCTCCAAGAGACATCAGGCTGCGGGCCAAGAAGATGATTTAATTCAACAAATCTTTATTTATGGGGTGCCCATTAAACCCCAGGGGCTGGCAGGCCCTCAGCAGCCAGAGCCACTCAGGGTGTTTGTGCTCCCCTCTCTGCTCTACTCCACTCCACTCCACACCATGGGGCCTCTGTCTTCTCTATTGCCCTGGGCCCTTGCACCCAAGGGACAATGTGGCCTAATGGTGGAAAACAGCAGATTCAACACGGATGGGCTGGAGTTCTGGTCCTGGCTATGGCACTGACTAGCTCTGGGGTGCTGGCTTCACCTCCCTGGGGCACGCTTCCTACCCCTGGGGGAAGACATAACACTCTCCTCCCAGCCCTGTGAGCTTCTGGCAGGAGCCAGCAAACCACGGCCTCTGGGCCTGATCTGGCCAACCACCTGCTTATGTACATCCCACAAGTTTTACATTTTTAAATTTTGGGGAAAAAATCTAAAGGAAGATAATATTTTGTGATGTGAAAATTATGTGAAATTCAAATTTCAGTGTCCATAAATAAAGTTTTATCGGGACATAGCCGTGCCCAATCATTTAGGTATCATTTATGGTTGCTTGTGTGCTACACCAGCAAAGCTGTGGATACAAGACCAAATGCCTGAAAACCCTAAAATGTGTACTTTGTGGCCTTTACAGAAAGAGTTTGCTGATCCCCGGTATAGAACATTAAAATAATGTCCTGGAAGTTGCTTTACACATGGAAAGACGTGTGGGTGAGCTAAGCCCGGGCATGGAGACTGGGCCATGGAAGGTCTGGCAGGGATTGAAAACCCCATTTCTCTGAATTCATAGATCTCAAGAGCTCCTGGATTGGATGATCTGCCAGTCTGTCATCTTACTGAGCAAGCAGTTCCAGGGGGCCGCCCAGCGACAGGAAAGAGAAAAGCAATGCCCACCCGTGCCCTGCTACTATGGGCCAAACCCACCATGCTGGCCAAGAGAGATGACACAGCCACCCCTCATCACCCTCCAATGTCACCCAGCTCACCCTCACCCTCAGATGTCACCCAGACTACCCTCATCCTCCAGTGTCACCCAGACGATCCTCACCCTCCAACGTCTCCCAGCCCACCCTCACCCTCAGACATCAGCCACCCCACCCTTGGTCCTCTTCCAGGACTATCATGGTGGCAGCACAGCCTGCCTCAGAGCAGGCCCCCTGCCCTCCCTGCCCTCCGGCCCACTCACGTGATCTCGTTATTCATGTCTGTGATGTCTATTCTGTCCAGGAACCAGCCTGCTCTGTTGCCTGAGTTGTCGTGGCGAACCCGAATCTTGGTCAGGGGACCCAGGTCAATGGCGTAGATGGTGAAGGTGTCTGTCTGGGAAGGGCCAGGGTAGCACTCAGAGCGGGGAGACCCATGAGTGAATGGGGTCTTCTTGGCTGTAACTTTTTTGACTCTTAGTTTTGAAAAAGATTTCAAATCTACAGAAAACTTGCAGAAATAGTACAATGAAAGAAAGTTCATGCACCTTCACTGACATTCTACACTGATTTACAACATGTGCTTTTTCACTCTCTCCTATTTCTTGAATGCTCTCTCTTGCTCTTCTCTCTATTTTTTTCAAACCATTTGAAAGTAAGTGGCAGATACTATGTTCTTTCACCCCTAAATGCTTCAACTTGGATTTCCTGAGAATGAGGACATTCTCATATAATTACAGTACAATAGTTCAATTCGGAAAACTTAACATCGACACAATGTTATTATATTATCTAACAGTCCATATTCGGATTTCATCAATTGTACCAGGTATATCATCCTCTAGCAATTTTTTCCTAATCCGGGAATATAGTGGCTATACTTTTTAAAGGAAAGCACTGAAATGCACAAATAAACCCTGATCCTCAAGTCATGGGAGGGAGTGTTTAAAGAAAAAGCAATGGTTTCCTGAGATGATCAAGCAATGAGCCCAGAAATAGAGTCTCACTCTGTTGCCCCTAGTACAGTGCCAGGGCATCAGCCTAGCTCACAGCAACCTCAACCTCTTGGTCTCAAGCGATCCTCCTGCCTCAGCTCCCAAGTAGCTGGGACTACGGGCGCGTGCCACCGCGCCCACCTAATTTTTCCATCTGGTAGAGACAGGGTCTCACTCTTGCTCAGGCTCCTCTCGAACTCCTGAGTTCTCCGCCTCCCAGAGTGCTAGGATTACAGGCGTGAGCAACCGCCCCTGGCCTGATTCATTTCTTGTTTCTTTGTTTCTGTGTTAATGAGGGAACCTGGCTTTGGGATAGGGGCAGGAATGGGAAGGGTGAGGTAGGGGACAGTCTTCTAGCCAGGGGATATTGTAAAATCTTGAAGGACAAAGATGACAGCTTTATTCTTCACACTTTTCCCACTACACCTGGAAGAGCGTGGTGCCTGCATTTCTTTCATGGCTTCCCACTGCCCTGGGATACGGTTTGGGCTTCTCAGCCCGCCTTTCAGTCCTCTCATGGCCCCACCCACCCCCTACACTAAATTGGTCTTATCCACTAAATTACCCACTAGGCTCCGCCTTCCACATTTCCACCTCCACGTCTTAGCTCATGTGGTCCTGTCGTGTGAGAACATCTTCCACTGTGGTCTTTATGCTTCTACACCACACTCATCTGCCAAGGCCAGTTTAAGTCGCTCCTTCCTGCCAAGGTTTCCCCAAGGTGCCATCTCACGGTGAGCACTTCTACAGCCCCAGCGCCTGAGCGTGTGCTGCCGCCACTGTTCTCTGGTTGTTCCTGTGGGTCACTAGCCTGTGGGTTCCGCACACCTGAGCCTGCCTATACTTTGCTCCTGATCCCACCGCAGAGCACTGGTGCTTACAGAAGAAGTGCTGCCGTAAAACCTGGTGGGATCCAACAAAGCGCACTGCCCGGCATCACGCACTGCCCAGGGGCCAGAGACCCCAACTCTACCTGCCCCTGCTCAAACTTGTTGGACTTGTCCGACTTCCTCAGGGGCCGTTCGCCCGTGTCCCCGTACTCCTCGCCGTAGATGGTCAGGTAGACGTTGGCGTCAGTGCCGGCCTTGGGCACGTTCCCCGTGATCACCTGGACCTCATAGGTGTTGGCTGGAGACAGAAAGGCACAGCATTGAGGACTCCAGGGCCATGGGGTGGACCTGAGACACAGCCTCTCAGATCCAGCCAGACCCTGGGAGCAGGATGGATGTACTGACACATCTGTACTAACCCCGGACTGAAACTGCTCCCCTCCCCACCTGAGACACCTTCAGCATGAAGCCAAGGGCAACATTCAGCCTCAGCATGACCTCATGTCCCCATGGTTAGTCCTATTGAGTTCTGCCAGGGTCCTCCCAAGGTCATCGATTCCTTCCGAGAGCCTCAGGACAAGGGCCGTGCTTAACCCCGAACAGAGCCGTCCACGGTAGCATCCAGGACGCAGGTCAGGAGAGCTGTTTGGAACCACAAGGGTGCCCGCCTATTTGGCCTCCATGTGAGGGGGATCTAGGCGCCCCTGCCCCCCACCAGCCCCCTTAGGGGAACCGTCTGACCCCTCCATGGGCTTACGCTCAGGACCCGGCTGGCCAGCCGGCACCAGCTCCACGACAAGTTCATTGTCCTCCTTGCCCCGCGCCAGCCAGCGGTGGGCTTCAAACTTGTACTGCTCAATCACCTCCTGCATCCCCGGCCCAAACTCCTCCCCTTCCTCCTCCTCCTCGGTCTCCTCCTCCTCCTCCTCCTCTTCCGACGAGGACTCTTCCGACGAGGACTCCTCCTCCTCCCCTTCGTCCTCCTCATCGCTGCCCTTCCTCTTCTTCTTCTTCTTCCTCTGCAGCTTGGCCTTCAGCCGCTCCTTCCTGAGCAGCTGCCGCAGCTTGTCCTTCTCCTTCTTCTTGCGGGCCTCCTCCTCGGGCGTGAGGTCCACCTCCCGCACCACCAGGTGCCGCAGCCACACGGTGTCCACGAACCAGCTGGGCCCGAAGCCCTCGCCCGTGTGCCCCAGCCGGATCTTGTAGATCTCGCCCACGTCGGCTGCCTCCAGCTGTGCAAAGTACAGGGCAGAGGCTGGGGCACAGCCGGGCGCAGGACGCGCGAGCTGAGCTGGGCTCACACGTGTCCACCAGCTCCCTTTCTCCTGCCACACCTGGCCTGGTTCCCCTGGCCTGGCCCAACTGTCCACCCAAATTTATTGCCTTCCAACCCCTGTGGTGGTCTAGCTGGTCTCCCTGTCTCAGTCCCTCAAACACACACATAAACACACACACACACACACACACACACACACACACACACGCACACGCTCGTTCCTACTATTTCTATTTCCACATCTCTGCTCCTGCAGCCTCCTTTCCTGGCCTGCCTTTATTCCCTCCTCTGCCCCTAACTAAGAGCTACTCATTCAGAGTCCTGTGCTTTCATGCCTTTTTTCCCTTTTGTGCCTTTCTGTGTCCTCTTTAAAAAATTTGTCAGTATCACGCATAAATAACTTTTGTAATAGGCCGGGCGCGGTGGCTCACGCCTGTAATCCTAGCACCCTTGGAGGCCGAGGCGGGCGGATCATCCTGAGCTCAGGAGTTCGAGACCAGCCTGAGCAAGAGCGAGACCCTGTCTCTACCAAAAATAGAAAGAAATTAATTGGACAGCTAAAAATATATATAGAAAAAATTAGCCGGGCATGGTGGCGCATGCCTGTAGTCCCAGCTACTCGGGAGGCTGAGACAGTAGGATTGCTCGAGCCCAGGAGTTTGA